>JAGFNQ010004956.1:88088-243274 GCA_024364735.1 Boesenbergia rotunda
ACCGAGCGAAAATCGCCGAGTCAGGGTGCCGAGCCGACCTATCAAAACCGCCGAGTCAGGGTTTCCACCCGACCGAACGAAATCACCAAGTCGAAGCATGCGCCCGACCGACCTTCATTGCTGGGTTAGGATATTGACCCATCCAAGCCACACTCTCAAGTTTGGAAAAGGGTCAGGTTGGAAGGCTAATAGCACGAGTCGCACGAGCGCCTGACACTTAGCCAAATTTTCGAGTTGGCCGAAAGAGTCAAACAAAGGAGGCCAGGATGAACATCCCGGATAATCGACAATAAGCGAGACTTCGTCGCGAGGCATAAACGCCGGCCCTCGCAGAACGAGCTGAATGAGTCGCATAAATAACACTTAGCGGGGATCCCGCGCTTCATAAACGAAGGGCCAGCCTAACGAAACAACATAGCCGTGTCCGGACGTCGACCCGACTTAATAATATCCCCAGGTCAGGGCGCCAACCTGACCTCCTGGTATTCTTCGACCTGGACGTCAGCTCAGTCGAACATCTGACCGAGTAGATGTCTCTGGCCTTCGACACTTAGCGAAAGCTCCCTACCCGACCTAAAGGAGTCAGCCTTACGATAATGATCTAAGTAACCCGGGCGACTCGTACTTTGTAGAATTTGGAGGAATAACTCATAATACTGACCTTCCACGAGCAGAGCGAACGCATCAAATAAGCAGCACTTAGCAAAAAGCCCATACGTCGCAAATAGTTAAACGAAATAAAGAAAGAGAAAATTCTATGGAAACAAGTTCAGGCACGGGCCCATCGCAAAACTGAGCCTTGAAGGCTAAGGCAGGAAGTCGAGTGTCATCACACAAAAATTTTCAGAGCTTAAAGATGGAGGGGAAGCTGACTGAGCAGTAACTCGGGCGAAGGGAGGTCGGGCCCGCGCAGCTAAGTAAATTTTGGGAGGGCGTCGGGGGGGAGCGAGGCCTTGATTAAGGATAGCTTCACCACGTTAGGAAGCAGGTCGGTCGGAAGATGGCCGGCCTCCTGGAGTTGTTGTATTGCGCCATCTGCCCCATGCTTCATCATGCCCACGATCTTCTAGGTCACCTGCTTCCGAAAGGGCTGAGATTGAACATAAGCCAATCTAGCCTGTTCGATCCGGGCCGGTTCCCCAGCTTTGAAGTCGGCTAGCTCTTTCTGCAAGCGGGCCACCTCGGCGTCTCGTTCCTTTAGTTGGGTATCTTTGGCCGCCGACCCTGCCTCAGTACTTAGGAGTTGAACTTCTAGAGCTTGGAAGGCTTCTTGCTGGGCCTGGAGTTCGACCTCCTTCCTCTTCAAGGCAATGAGCTCCGTCTCTTTGCTCTGCAAAACTAGGCGAGTCTGCTCATGAGCCGCGCGCACCTCTTGTAATTGTCGTTGTAGACTCAGGGACTCGCTGGTCTTCCTAGCTAGGTCAGAGCGGATCCTAGCATCACGAGCAAGGGCGGTTCTCTTCGAAGCCTCAGCGGCTTCAAGTTGAGTGGCGAGCTGATCTATCTCGCGGGAAGACGCGGCCAACACTTCGTCTGACCTCTCTAGCTGGATTTCGCTCTCTGCCAATTGTGTGCGTAGAGAGGTCACCTCGGCTAGGAGAAGGCTCTGACCCTCGGGGCCGGGCGGTAGAGCACGATGCGCTAATTGATGTTCTAACTCCTCTACCTTGTACTCCGCCGCTCGGCGTTCTCTGGTGTTCTGGACCAGGGCCTTAGTGACGGCCTGGCTAGTGGTCCACAGCTACACCAAGGCAGATAACCCATGAGATAGATAAA
Organism: Boesenbergia rotunda; assembly: GCA_024364735.1. NCBI lineage: Eukaryota > Viridiplantae > Streptophyta > Magnoliopsida > Zingiberales > Zingiberaceae > Boesenbergia > Boesenbergia rotunda. The sequence continues at coordinate 89,865 of JAGFNQ010004956.1, forward strand.
AAAGATAAGAAAAAGAGAAGGATGTACCTTGGTAATGTCCATGGCGAAGTTGTCAGCTAAACTGAAAGGACTGCGCCCTTCAGACAGCTGCAGGCCTCTATCCCAGGCCGCAGATAGATGACCGTGCAGGTTAAGCGGTTGGGGCTCGACCGCCCGGAGCAACACGGTTTCAGAGGGAAGCTGCACTTCAACCGGGACTCGGGGAATGTTGTGCATTGATAGGAGGGCGGTGGCGGCATCTTCACTGACGGTGTCAACAGTGGTTTCAGGGCGAGCGGGAGCCGAGCTGGAGGATGGATCCCTGGTCCGAGGTAAGGCCGGACTAGGGGGAACGACCCCGGGCCTGGCAGCGCTGGAAGATGGAGCGGTAGTTGCTGGATGGGGGGAGGCCGAGCGGGAGTTGGACAACCGTATCCTGACTCGGCTCGGCAAGGGAACCGCTGGATCGGGCGTCGCCTCGGGTTGGGCCGGGGCGGTGGGAGTACTGGTGGAGGCGACCTCCCGAGGACGCTTCTTCTTCTTTTTGGACGCTCGGGAGGAAGACTGACCTGCGGCAGCAGTCGGCACCCCGACCTCTGCAGGGACTTCGGGAAGATCTGCCTCGATGTTCCGGACTAATATCTCCAACTCTGAGTCACTCCCCATCTCGGCTGGTCGGGCGGTGGAGGAGACCACGGCCACAGGGGGCACATTCCGACCCGCCAGTAACTCGGCGGCCCGGGCATTCATCTCCTCATCTTCCAGGGCCATCTCCTCGTCGAGGAGGGAATCCATCAAAGCCTGGGCTGCAAACCGCAAAAAAGTTTTAGTTAGCCTTAAAAAGATCCTTAAGTGGAACGGGGAGCTTACCATATGTGCCGGGCAGCCTCGCTGGAATTTGACTCAGCCGGCAAATATAGAGCACGGCCTCGCTCAGTAGCTTCCCGACATGGAACCGACGTCCCCCGATCTTAGAGAAGGCCAGTTGGAAGCTGGGGTCAGCATGGTACTTCTTGGGGGCGACAGGGTGGACCGGTAGCTCTTCCAACCAAGCAGTCGGCCAAGACGCGGTCGGGGTAGTGCTTATGTAGAAAAATTAGGATTTCCACCCCTTATTAGAGGAGGGAACTTTATCCAGAAAGGCCATGTTCACCCGAGCTTGGAAAAAGAAACAGCCGGGCTCTTGCATTTTGAGATAGTAGAATAGATGGAAGACCTGAGGAGTAAGGGGAACTCGGAAAGACTCGAAGACAACCACGGTACCACACAGAATGCGAATTGAGTTCGGGGTTAGTTGAGAAAGAGGCACTTGGAAATACCTACATATCGCCACGATAAAAGGGTGCAGGGGAAATCGCAGACCGGCTAAGAAGTGATCCTTGAAGACAGTAAAGTAATTCAAGGGGGCTTGGTTGGGTCGGCCGTCCCTAGAGGGAAGGATGAAAGGGTGGTCTTCTGGAACGCGATAATCCTGGCGGAGGGTTTCTAAGGAACCCAAGCTCAAGGTCGAACGGGTAGTGGTATACCATGGCCCAGGGACAGCAGAAGGGCCGGCCATATGGTCAGATTCGGGCACTAGCAAAAGAAATTTGGGTGGGGAGAAGAATACCTAATGTTGGAGCTCGCTGTGAAGTCGGACGGCAGAGGCTCGAGGAGGTCGGACGGCAGAGGTCGGACACAAGAGAAAGAAGAAGCGAAAGTAAGGGAGAATTAGATTAAACCGGTGGGCCAACCGTATTTATAGCGCCGGCAAAGTCAGATAGACCGTCGGATGGAGAAGATGGAAGTGGCGGGCGTTGATCTCTACCGTCCGATCAGCGCAATTTTCCACGCATCGAAGCTTCTCGCGAACGCCACATGAAGCCACGCCAAGGACGCCTCGATAACGGAGGCCTCCATTCAGTAGCTGACACGTGGTCAGGAATTGATGAATGATTGAGTGAAAGGTCGGGAGCGCGGGAGACTAACGCGAAGTGCAAAGAACGCGCGAGAAAATGGAAAGGAAGTCAGGCCGACCGGGCCGGGAGCCTAGTCAGTCGGACTTGATGCCTCCTTCGACTAGACTTGAAGGGGAGGCTTGTGATCCGGGCGAGCGGTTTTTTATCAAGGATGAGAGCCCGGTCGGAGAGAAACCCGGTTCAACCCGGCTCGAGGATAGCAGAGGTCGGGGCGAGTAGAAGCTCAAGTCGGAATCACGTTCACCCTAGGCCATGCTCTCGAAGCCGACCTCCCGAGGTCAAGCGATCGAAACCGAGCTCTCGAGGCCGACTTCCCGAGGTCGAGCGATAGAGGCTGAGCTCTCGAGGCCGACCTCCCGAGGTCGAGCGACCGGGGCTGAGCTCTCGAAGCCGACCTCCCAAGGTCGAGCTATCGAGGCCGATCTCTCAAGGCCGACCTCCCGAGGTCGAGCGATCGAAGCCGAGTTCTCGAGGCCGACCTCTCTAGGTCGAGCGATCGAAGCCGAGCTCTCAAGGCCGACCTCCCGAGGTCAAGCGATCGAGGCCGAGCTCTCGAGTCTCATTCCTCGCAAGGCCCTGTCAGAACTCTCCGTTAAGAGGCGCCGTCATCAGCCGACGTGGCCACCCAACATTAATCAGTGGTCGGATTATAGGCTGGCAGACTGCTGTGTCAGTCTCACTCCGCCGCTAAGGCATCCAATTAATTAACCTAACCTCTGACTAATTCCTGATGGGATGTGACTGTTCGCACGTGGGAAGATCCTATATAAACCTCATTTGGTCTCTGGAAAAGGGATCGCGACCATTCGCAACCACACCTCTATATCGTGAGTTCTGTTCTGATCCGAGCCGAGTGACCAAGTCGGGTTCCCACTAAGCCTGAGTCCAACCTCCCGAACTAGAGCAGGCCGGGTTCGCTTGGTTAGACCCAGTCAGCCGGAGGAGAATCGATCTTCGCTTGTCGACATGATCATTTCCTATGACTGATTGTTTAATTAATATGCTTCTTCGGAACGTCGAATGTTTTTAAGTTATTAGGGCTTAAATTTGAGTTAAAAAAATATCATACTTACACTTCATTGAAAAACTTTCGGCTCTGGTTGGGGGATGGAAATTAAATTATGGTGGAATTTTTTTTCTTGTTTATTTTGAAAACAAATATATGATTTAGTGTATTTTTATTTACCAAATGGGTAGAGGAATTTACGAATCCATTTGAGGATTATTTTTTAATAAATTGTTAATCAATTTCCTTCCTATCAACTCTCATGTACGGTCGAATTTCTTCCAATTAAATTCGTTATCAAGCCTAGAATGGCAACGGACGATGGCCCCTAGTTAGCGCTATAAATGCCCTCGGACTATGGTCCAACCGAAGGTTATCCGCGATTCGATCTTCATACAGTGTATTTTATAATTTTTTTTTAAATAGGAGCGAATCTTGGGTGTCGAGCTTTTAGACCGTCCATCGTGAATACTTTCCAATTTACCCTATCGGTTATGAAAATTTCCTTGTATCCAAGTCGATCGTCCTAGGTTTGTCTATTATCTAGTTCATATTTTTTAATTAGTACTATAAATAAATCGAATATTCGTGAATAAATTTGATGTTCAACTTAGCAAGAGTTTATTTATATTCATTCATTATAGAATATATCAATTAAATGAATAAATTTGAACAACTCATTTGATTAAATGAGCAAGTTTGAATACATTGTGTTTAGCATGTTAACATTTATAAATAATATTCGTGAACATGTTTATGAATAATGCTCACCAATACTATTCATAAATAATATTTATGAATAATATTCATCAATAAAATTTTAATCAACTTATTAAGTAAAAAAAAACTTTCAACACATACAAATAAATTTGTATTATCAAGATAAACAAATAATTAATTAAATGAACTTAAAATATAAAAGATTTAAATAATAAAAAAATTAAATTGAGAGTTTCATAACGCTAAATAAATTAAGTTTAAGTTAAATTTAAATCAAACTCAAATTAACAATAAAAATTAAGTCAAATTTAAACAATATTTATTTTAAGCTTAATTTGATTTAACTTGATTATGCTATTAAATAAATTTGACGATCCTAAAATTGATTCCAGTTTACTTATCTACAGATCTACCCGTCGCAGTCACCTTTTTTAGGGATTTTTTTGTCACTGTGATTTTATTTATTTAGTTATTTTATTTCATTCCATCTCTCGAAGTAAACAAAGATTAATTAATATTTCGTGAAGGCACATTCACCGGGGCAATGGAAAGTGTACCTGGCTGTTGTTTAGTTCGAGGAGGCTTCAACATCAACATACGAAACATACGAAGGAAGGAGGAGAGAAACTTTCTCTTGATGGATGAAGAAAAAAGAAGGCTTTGACATAATGAGACTCTCGCGAGTGTGCTTAGGAGACCGATAATGGAAGGTTGATATTTAAGGAGAGACAAAGAAATCAAAATTATGATATGATATTCTTATTTTGATTCCTATTGAGACCTTTCAAATATCTATCAGTATCATATACGGAAATAAAATATTTTTAATTTCCATTTCTTTAAATCCTCAACCACGCAGCCCCTTGATCTATTTTTATTTACCACATGGGTAGAGGAATTTACAATCCATTTGAGGATTATTTTTCAATAGATTGTTAATCAATTTCCATCCTATCAACTCTCATGTACGGTCGAAATTCTTCCAATTAAATTCGTTATCAAGCCTAGAATGGCAACAGACGATGGCCCTTAGTTGGTGCTATAAATGCTTCCAAGCTATGATACAGCGATAGGATAAATAATCACTATCTTAATATTCATGGTTCAATCCGTAATTATGACATATTTGTAAGAATTTTTTTCTCCAAATGGGGCGCGAACCCAGGATGCTGGACTTCTCGACTGCCCACCGCGAGTGCTTCCCGATTTACCCTAACGGCATGTGAGAAACTTCCGTGAGGACGGATCGATCGCCCGAGATTGAAAAAACCTCCTTAATCATTTTTAGTGAGCACTATAAAGCCCTCAGATTATGGTCCAACTGAAGGTTATCCGCAATTCAATCTCCACATGGTGTATTTTATAAAAAAGAATTCCAAATAAGAGGCGAATCTAGGCGTCGGGCTTTTAATTGTCCATTGTGAGTGCTTTCCAATTTATCCTAGCGTTTGTGGGAAATTTACGTTTGGTCGGGTCGATCACTCTAGATTTATCTATTATCTGATTCATCATTTTTTTAGTTAGCACTATAAATAAATCGAATATTCATGAATAAATTTGATGTTCAAGTTAGCAAGAGCTTATTTATATTCATTCATTATATAATATGTCAATTAAATAAATAAATTTGAACAACTCAATTGATTAAACGAGTAAGTTTGAATACATTGTATTCAACACATTAACATTCATAAATAATATTTTGTAAATAATGTTTGTAGTTCATAAATAATATTTTTGAATAATATTCGTCAATAATATTTATTAATAAAATTTTAATCAACTTATTAAATAAATAAAAAAATTTAACATGTACAAATAAATTTATATTATGAAGATAAATAAATAATTTTAAAATAAAAAAAATTCAAATTGAGAATTTCATAATATTTAAATAAATTAAGTTTAACTCGAATTCAAATCAAACTCAAATTAATAATAAAAATTAAATCAAATAAAAGTGATATACAACATGAATTTGTAACATGAAACCCAACATAAATGACGTGACATTCTAATTATAGTGATCCCCAACGGGTTCACTATGCCCCCCAGGGTATAGTTTAGTTCTGGGTGACGGCCGGAGGCCGCCGTTGATGTCCAAGTGACAATCGAATGTGTCTAAAAAAAGTATCATGTCATTCATGTTGAGTTTTATACTACAAATTCATACCGTGTATTATTGCTCTAAATCAAATTTTAAATTGAATTCGATTTAACTTGATTATTTTATTAAATAAATTTGACGATCCTAAAATTTGATTCCACTTTACTTATTCACAGCTGCTACCCCTCGCAGTCACCCTTCTTTAGGGATTTTTTCACTGTGATTTTATTTATTTATTTATTTTATTTCATTTCATCTCTCGGAGTAAACAAAAGATTAATTAATATTTCGTGAAGGCACATTCACCGGGGCAATGCAAAGCGTACATGCATGTTGTCTAGTCCAGCGACACTTATGGTCTTGTCACCGAGCTTGAGTGGCATGTTCGGATTCGTACAATGCATCGCAGCATCGGATACGTCATCGGGCTCAAGCAATGAGTCAAGACACACCACCGGACTCGGGTGATACATCTAAGCTCGTCGTGAGACCTAGGTGATGCATCCATACGACACCATCTAAGGTCAAGACGATATGATTGATGTCCACTGCTTGTCTATGTGGCCACTTCATATGCGATTTAGAACATCACATATGGATTATAGTGTAACGGAAGGATAATTAATAATCATCATAAATATTTGTAATTTGATGCTTAACTACGACATATTTTACATAATTTTTTTTTAAATAGAATGTAAATCTTGTGACGTTAAATTTTTAAATTATCCATAATAAGCACTTTCTGAATTATCATGATAATCTATGAAAAAATATTATAAAATCAGATCCATTGACTTGGATTCATCTATTACTTGATTTTTTTTTAAAACGTCACATTTTTATACTAGAACTAAGACGAGAAAGGTTAAATTAAAATGAAAGTTTTAATTACTTTTTTGGTGATATCTATAATAAGATTTCTTTAATTTTTTATAATGTCGATACTTTATACGATCAATACTTAGGTTGCGTTTGGTAAGAGATAATTCATCCGGTAATGTAATCAAAATTACATTATAAGTTGAATTTCTTTGTTTAGAATAATTTTAAAATTATAATGTAATAAAATCTCAATTACAAAAGTGGTTCAAGATTTATAATCGTGATTACAAAATAATAACCATGTAATCCGATTACATTCCCTACGTTCTATTCCCGAAACGTATCGGCAGAACCCTCTGCGGCCATGGCCTCATCGGCCGGCGGGCGGTGGTTACCGGTCGCCGCCCCGCCGGCCGGCAGACAGTGGTCATCGTCGTCGGTCGGCCGACGGCGGTCACCGGTCGGCTGGCCGACGGCGGTCACCGGTCGGCTAGCGGCCGGCGGTGGTCGCCGGTCGCCGGTCGGCCAGCGGCGGTCACCATTGTCGGTCATCATCCGCCAATCTATCAGTCGTCGTTGTCGGCCGTCAGCCGCCAATCTATCAGTCGTCGTTGTCGGTCGTCAGCCGTCAATCTTTGATTACATTACAGTATGGATTATCCCTCACTACCGAACATAATAATAGTTATCAATAATTACATATAATTTACCAAACAAAGTAATATAAAATACATTACATTACATTACATTATAGATTTGATTACATTACAAACTCGATTATATTATCTCTTACCAAACACAACCTTATAATTTCATGTCATGTAACTTTTACTTAGTGGTGTCTCACGCCCGGCAATTTAGCCCTTGTTAGATGGTACATTATAGAAGATAATTTTACCTTAATATAATAATCTTTTAAATATGGGAGGATAATTGGATAAATACCTAACGAAATATTTTACCCCCACTAACAATTAACAGCAAGACATATTAAAATTATCAATTATGTTATGGGAATATATAAATTTTAATAACATATCATATCATATGATGTTACCTAAATGAATTAGTATATTTCAGATTAAAATTTAACTTAATAACTAAAAATATATAAATTTAAAATTAAATAATTAAAATATTCGAGCAAAATAAAATTATAAAAGTGAAAACATTAAACATTAGTTAAAATTGATGAATGGACCTAAAAAACTTAAAATAATATAAAATCTAGTATTATATATTATTTAGTTAACCCGAATTACTCATTTAAAAATATTTAATGGATTGTCAATGTAACAATCGATTAGAATTATTGTTCGATCACAAAACATTACCGAATAACAGTGAAAATATTGAACATTAGCATATTTCATATTAGAATTATTGTTTGATCACAAAATTATAATAGCATATCATGTTACCTAAATGAATTAGCATATTTCAGATTAAAATTTAACTTAGATAACCAATAAAATATAAATTTAAAATTAAATAAATATAATATTTGGGGGAAATGAAATTATAAAAGTGAAAACTTTGAACATTAGTTAAAATTGATGTATGGACCTAAAAAAAATTAAAATAATATAAAATCTAGTGGTATACATTATTTAGTTAACCCGAATTACTCATTTAAAAATATTTAATAGATTGTTAATATAACAATCAATTAGAATTATTGTCCGTTCACAAAACATTACCAAATAAAAGTGAAAACATTGAACATTAGCATATTTAATATTAGAATTATTGTTCAATAACAAAATTTTAATAACATATCATATGATGTTACTAAATGAATTAGCATATTTCAAATTAAAATTTAACTTAGATAAACAATAAAATATAAAATTAAAAATAAATAATTATAATATTCGATCGGCAAAATAAAATTATAAAGTTAAAACTTTGAACATTAGTTAAATTTGATGGACGGACCTCAAAAATTTTAAATAATATAAAATCTAGTGTTATATATTATTTAGTTAACCTGAATTACTCATTTAAAAATATTTAATGGATTGATAATGTAACAATCGATTAGAATTATTGTTTGTTCACAAAACATTACCGAATAAAAGTGAAAACATTGAACATTAGCATATTTCAGATTAAAATTATTATTAGATCACAAAATTTTAATAACATATCATATGATATTACTAAATGAATTAGCATATTTCAGATTAAAATTTAACTTAGATAACCAATAAAATATAAAATTAAAATTAAATAATTATAATATTCGGCAAAATAAAATTATAAAAGTAAAACTTTGAACATTAGTTAAAATTGATGGACGGACCTAAAAAATGTAAAATAATATAAAATCTAGTGTAATATATTATTTAGTAACCCGAATTACTCATTTAAAAATATTTAATGGATTGTTAATGTAACAATCGATTGAATTATTGTTCGATCACAAAACATTACCGAATCGATTGCTATATTAACGCAATCAATTCGGAGGATAAGAGCAATTCGGAGGAAGAAAAAGGGAAATCATCCGATATTTATTGGGAGAGTCAGTGGTAGAATCTGAAATTCAAAGCAGTGAGAATGTGCGTTGTCTTCCTTTGGTAGGAATGGGTGGTACGGGGAAGACTGTGCTCGCTCAACAAGTTTTTGATTATTTTGTGAACGTGATGAAGGAACACTTCGACATCAAATTCTGGATGTATGACTCTTCAACTGATCTCAATGCATTTAGTCTTATAAAGAAAATGTTGGAGTTTTAAACCTGCTGATCTGAATCTTGGTGTTTGGATCTACTACTAATGAAGCTCATGGAGGAGTTACAGTCCAAATGATTCTTACTTGTCCTAGATGATGTTTGGGATGACAAACACCTGACAAGGTGGGATAAGTTATGTGCTCCATTGCGATATGGCCAAAAGGGTAGCTAGATTATATTAACAACTAGACTGAGATCAGTTGTCAAGATGGTCTCAAGAGTAATCAGAGGCACAATAGAGCCAATAACGTTGCAGGATTTGCCAAAAGATAATTGAACGAAGACTACCAAGAATATTTCTATCAGATCAACATTCAACAATGAGCAGATGGCTACCAAGAATTAGACGATCAAACTTTTCTTCCACTCTTCACTACAAAAAATACCAGGATTACCGACGGAATTTATCGACGAAATTCCATCGGTAATAACCGTTCCCGACGGAATTCCGACGGAAAAAACAATGACGGAATAACATATCATATGATGTTACTAAATGAATTAGCATATTTCAGATTAAAATTTAACTTAGATAACCAATAAAATATAAAATTAAAATTAAATAATTATAATATTCGGCAAAATAAAATTATAAAAGTTAAAACTTTGAACATTAGTTAAAATTGATGGACGGACTAAAAAATTTAAAATAATATAAAATCTAGTGTAATATATTATTTAGTTAACCCGAATTACTCATTTAAAAATATTTAATGGATTGTTAATGTAACAATCGATTAGAATTATTGTTCGTTCACAAAACATTACCGAATAAAAGTGAAAACTTTGAACATTAGCATATTTCAGATTAGAATTATTATTCGATCACAAAATTTTAATAAGATATCATATGATGTTACTAAATGAATTAGCATATTTCAGATTAAAATTTAACTTAGATAACCAATAAAATATAAAATTAAAATTAAATAATTATAATATTCGGGCAAAATAAATTATAAAAGTTAAAACTTTGAACATTAGTTAAAATTGATGGACGGACCTAAAAAATTTAAAATAATATAAAATCTAGTGTAATATATTATTCAGTTAACCCGAATTACTCATTTAAAAATATTTAAAGGATTGTTAATGTAACAATCGATTGAATTATTGTTCGATCACAAAACATTACCGAATCGATTGCTATATTATCGCAATCAATTCGGAGGATAAGAGCAATTCGGAGGAAGAAAAAGGGAAAATCATCCGATATTTATTGGGAGAGTCAGTGGTAGAATCTGAAATTCAAAGTAGTGAGAATGTGAATTGTCTTCCTTTGGTAGGGATGGGTGGTACGGGGAAGACTGTACTCGCTCAACAAGTTTTTGATCATTTTGAGAACGTGAAGAAGGAACACTTCGACATCAAATTCTGGATGTATGACTCCTCAATTGATCTCAATGCATTTAGTCTTATAAAGAAAATGTTGAAGTATTAAACCTGCCGATCTGAAACTTGGTGTTTGGAACTACTACTAGTGAAGCTCATGGAGGAGTTACAGTCCAAAAGATTCTTACTTGTCCTAGATGATGTTTGGGATGACAAACACCTGACAAGGTGGGATAAGTTATCTGCTCCATTGCGATATGACCAAAAAGGTAGCTGGATTATATTAACAACTAGACTGAGATCAATTGTCAAGATGGTCTCAAGAGTAATCAGAGGCACAATAGAGCCAATAATGTTGCAGGATTTGCCAAAAGATAATTGAACGAAGACTACCAAGAATAATTTTATCAGATCAACATTCAACAATGAGCAGTTGGCTACCAAGAATTAGACGATCAAACTTTTCTTCCACTCTTCACTACAGAAAATACCAGGATTACCGACGGAATTCCGTCGGTAATAACCGTTTCCGACGGAAAAACAATGACGGAATAACATATCATATGATGTTACTAAATGAATTAGCATATTTCAGATTAAAATTTAACTTAGATAACCAATAAAATATAAAATTAAAATTAAATAATTATAATATTCGGCATAAAAAATTATAAAATTTAAAACTTTGAACATAAGTTAAAATTGATGGACGGATTTAAAAAAAAAATTAAAAAAATATAAAATCTAGTGTTATATATTATTTAGTTAACCCGAATTACTCATTTAAAAATATTTAATGTAACAATCAATTAGAAATATTGTTCGTTCACAAAACATTACCGAATAAAAGTGAAAACTTTCAACATTAGCATATTTCAGATTAGAATTATTGTTCAATAACAAAATTTTAATAACATATCATATGATGTTACTAAATGAATTAGCATATTTCAGATTAAAATTTAACTTAAATAAACAATAAAATTATAAATTTAAATTAAATAATTATAATATTCGATCGGCAAAATAAAATTATAAAAGATAAAACTTTGAACATTAGTTAAAATTGATGGACGGACCTAAAAAATTTAAAATAATATAAAATCTCATGTTATATATTATTTAGTTAACCCGAATTACTCATTTAAAAATATTTAATAATGGATTGTTAATGTAAAAATCGATTAGAATTATTGTTCGTTCACAAAACATTACCGAATAAAAGTGAAAACATTATACATTAGCATATTTCAGATTAGAATTATTATTCGATCACAAAATTTTAATAACATATCATATGATGTTACTAAATGTAATTGCATATTTGAGATTAAAATTTAACTTAGATAACCAATAAAATATAAAATTAAATTAAATAATTATAATATTCGCACAAAATAAAATTATAAAAGTTAAAACTTTGAACATTAGTTAAAATTGATGGACGAAACTAAAAAATTTAAAATAATATAAAATCTAGTATAATATATTATTTAGTTAACCCGAATTACTCATTTAAAAATATTTAATGGATTGTTAATGTAACAATCGATTGAATTATTGTTCGATCACAAAACATTACCGAATCGATTGCTATATTATCGAAATCAATTCGGAGGATACGAGCAATTCGGAGGAAGAAAAAGGGAAAACCATTCGATATTTATTGGGAGAGTCAGTGGTAGAATATGAAATTCAAAGCAGTGAGAATGTGCATTGTCTTCCTTTGGTAGGGAAGGGTGGTGCGGGAAAGACTGTGCTCGCGCAACAAGTTTTTGATTATTTTGAGAACGTGAAGAAGGAACACTTCGACATCAAATTCTGGATGTATGACTCCTCAACTGATCTCAATGCATTTAGTCTTATAAAGAAAATGTTGGAGTATTAAACCTACCGATCTGAATCTTGGTGTTTGGAACTACTACTAGTCAAGCTCATGGAGGAGTTACAATCTAAAAGATTCTTACTTGACCTAGATGGTTGGGATGAAAACACCTGACAAGGTGGGAGAAGTTATGTGCTCCATTGCGATATGGCCAAAAGGGTAGGATTATGCATCGGAGATTTCAGTAATCAATATAAGCAATAACGTGCAGATTGCAAAAGATAATGAAGAAGACTACAAGAAAAAAAAAAAAAAAAAAAAAAAAAAAAAAAAAAATCAATGATATTATTGGAGATCAGTGTAGAATCTGAAATCAAACTGAGAATGTGTATGCTTCGGTAGGATGGTGTACGTGGCTGCTCAACAAGTTTTTGATTATTTGAGAACGTGAAGAAGGAACACTTCGACATCAAATTCTGGATGTATGACTCCTCAACTGATCTCAATGCATTTAGTCTTATAAGAAAATGTTGGAGTATTAAACCTGCCATCGAACTTGGTGTTTGGAACTACTACTAGTGAACTCATGGAGGAGTTACAGTCCAAAGATTCTTACTTGTCCTAATGAGTTTGGGATGACAAACACCTGACAAGGTGGGAGAAGTATGTGCTCCATTGCGATATGGCCAAAAGGGTAGCTGGATTATATTAACAATAGACTGAGATCATTGTCAAGATGTCTCAAAGTAATCAGAGGCACAATAGAGCCAATAACGTGCAGGATTTGCCAAAGATAATTGAAGAAACTACCAAGAATATTTCTATCAGATCAACATTCAACAATGAGCAGATGGCTACCAAGAATTAGATGATCAAATTTTTCTTCCACTCTTCACTACAAAAAATACCAGGATTACCGACGGAATTTACCAACGAAATTCCGTCGGTAATAACCGTTCCCGACGGAATTCCGACCGGAAAAACAATGACGGAATAACATATCATATGATGTTACTAAATGAATTAGCATATTTCAGATTAAAATTTAACTTAGATAACCAATAAAATATAAAATTAAAATTAAATAATTATAATATTCGGCAAAATAAAATTATAAAAGTTAAAACTTTGAACATTAGTTAAAATTGATGGACGGACCTAAAAAATTTAAAATAATATAAAATCTAGTGTTATATATTATTTAGTTAACCCGAATTACTCATTTAAAAATATTTAATGGATTGTTAATGTAACAATCGATTAGAATTATTGTTCGTTCACAAAACATTACCGAATAAAAGTGAAAACTTTGAACATTAGCATATTTCATATTAGAATTATTATTCGATCACAAAATTTTAATAAGATATCATATGATGTTACTAAATGAATTAGCATATTTCAGATTAAAATTTAACTTAGATAACCAATAAAATATAAAATTAATATTAAATAATTATAATATTAGGCAAAATAAAATTATAAAAGTTAAAACTTTGAACATTAGTTAAAATTGATGGATAAAAAATTTAAAATAATATAAAATCTAGTGTAATATATTATTTAGTTAACCCGAATTACTCATTTAAAAATATTTAATGGATTGTTAATGTAACAATCGATTGAATTATTGTTCGATCACAAAACATTACCGAATCGATTGCTATATTATCGCAATCAATTCGGAGGATAAGAGCAATTCGGAGGAAGAAAAAGGGAAATCATCCGATATTTATTGGGAGAGTCAGTGGTAGAATCTGAAATTCAAAGCAGTGAGAATGTGCATTGTCTTCCTTTGGTAGGGATGGGTGGTACGGGGAAGACTGTGCTCGCTCAACAAGTTTTTGATTATTTTGAGAACGTGAAGAAGGAACACTTCGACATCAAATTCTGGATGTATGACTCCTCAACTGATCTCAATGCATTTAGTCTTATAAAGAAAATGTTGGAGTATTAAACCTGCCGATCTGAATCTTGGTGTTTGGAACTACTACTAGTGAAGCTCATGGAGGAGTTACAGTCCAAAAGATTCTTACTTGTCCTAGATGATGTTTGGGATGACAAACACCTGACAAGGTGGGAGAAGTTATGTGCTCCATTGCGATATGGCCAAAAGGGTAGCTGGATTATATTAACAACTAGACTGAGATCAGTTGTCAAGATGGTCTCAAGAGTAATCAGAGGCACAATAGAGCCAATAACGTTGCAGGATTTGCCAAAAGATAATTGAACGAAGACTACCAAGAATGTTTCTATCAGATCAACATTCAACAATGAGCAGATGGCTACCAAGAATTAGACGATCAAACTTTTCTTACACTCTTCATTACAAAAAAATACCAGGATTACCGACGGAATTCACCGACGGAATTCCGTCGGTAATAACCGTTGCCGACGGAATTTCGACGAAAAAACAATGAAGGAATAACATATCATATGATGTTACTAAATGAATTAGCATATTTCAGATTAAAATTTAACTTAGATAACCAATAAAATATAAAATTAAAATTAAATAATTATAATATTCAGCAAAATAAAATTATAAGAGTTAAAACTTTGAACATTAGTTTAAATTGATGGGCGGACAAAAAAAATGAAAAATAATATAAAATCTAGAGTAATATATTATTTAGTTAACCCGAATAACTCATTTAAAAATATTTAATAGATTGTTAATGTAACAATCGATTGAATTATTGTTCGATCACAAAACATTACCGAATCGATTGCTATATTATCACAATCAATTCGGAGGAAAAGAGCTATTCGGAGGAAGAAAAAGGGGAAATCATCTGATATTTATCGGGAGAGTCAGTGGTAGAATCTGAAATTCAAAGTAGTGAGAATGTGCATTGTCTTCCTTTGGTAGGGATGGGTGGTCGGGGAAGATTGTGCTCGCTCAACAAGTTTTTGATTATTTTGAGAACGTGAAGAAGGAACACTTCGACATCAAATTCTGGATGTATGACTCCTCAACTGATCTCAATGCATTTAGTCTTATAAAGAAAATGTTGGAGTATTAAACCTGCCGATCTGAATCTTGGTGTTTGGAACTACTACTAGTGAAGTTCATGGAGGTGTTACAGTCCAAAAGATTCTTACTTGTCCTAGATGATGTTTGGGATGACAAACACCTGACAAGGTGGGAGAAGTTATGTGCTCCATTGCGATATGGCCAAAAGGGTAGCTGGATTATATTAACAACTAGACTGAGATCAGTTGTCAGGATGGTCTCAATAGTAATCAGAGGCATAATAGAGCCAATAACGTTGCAGGATTTGCCAAATGATAATTGAATGAAGACTACCAAGAATATTTCTATCAGATCAACATTCAATAATGAGCAGATGGCTACCAAGATTTAGACGATCAAATTTTTCTTCCACTCTTCACTACAAAAAAAATACCAGGATTACCGACGAAATTTACCGACGAAATTCCGTCGGTAATAACCGTTCCCGACGGAATTCCGACAGAAAAACAATGACGGAATAACATATCATATGATGTTACTAAATGAATTAGCATATTTCAGATTAAAATTTAATTTAGATAACCAATAAAATATAAAATTAAAATTAAATAATTATAATATTCGATCGGCAAAATAAAATTATAAAAGTTAAAACTTTGAACATTAGTTAAAATTGATGGACGGACCTAAAAAATTTAAAATAATATAAAATCTAGTGTTATATATTATTTAGTTAACCCGAATTACTCATTTAAAAATATTTAATGGATTGTTAATGTAACAATCGATTAGAATTATTGTTCGTTCACAAAACATTACCGAATAAAAGTGAAAACTTTGAACATTAGCATATTTCAGATTAGAATTATTATTCGATCACAAAATTTTAATAACATATCATATGATGTTACTAAATGAATTAGCATATTTCAGATTAAAATTTAACTTAGATAACCAATAAAATATAAAATTAAAATTAAATAATTATAATATTCGGCAAAATAAAATTATAAAAGTTAAAACTTTGAACATTAGTTAAAATTGATGGACGGACCTAAAAAATTTAAAATAATATAAAATCTAGTGTAATATATTATTTAGTTAACCCGAATTACTTATTTAAAAATATTTAATGGACTGTTAATGTAACAATCGATTGAATTATTATTCGATCACAAAATATTACCGAATCGATTGCTATATTATGGCAATCAATTCGGAGGATAGGAGCAATTCAGAGGAAGAAAAAGGGAAAATCATCCGATATTTATTGGGAGAGTCAGTGGTAGAATCTGAAATTCAGAACTGTGAGAATGTGTATTGCCTTACTTTGGTAGGGATGGGTGGTACGTGGAAAACTGTGCTTGCTAAACAAGTTTTTGATTATTTTGAGAACGTGAAGAAGGAACACTTCGACATCAAATTCTGGATGTATGCCTCCTCAACTGATCTCAATGCATTTAGTCTTATTAAGAAAATGTTGGAGTATTAAACCTGCCAATCCGAACTTGGTGTTTGGAACTACTACTAGTGAAACTCATGGAGGAGTTACAGTCCAAAAGATTCTTACTTGTCCTAAATGAAGTTTGGGATGACAAACACCTGACAAGGTGGGAGAAGGTATGTGCTCCATTGCGATATGGCCAAAAGGGTAGCTGGATTATATTAACAATAGACTGAGATCATTTGTCAAGATGGTCTCAAGAGTAATCAGAGGCACAATAGAGCCAATAACGTAGCAGGATTTGCCTAAAGATAATTGAACGAAAACTACCAAGAATATTTCTATCAGATCAACATTCAACAATGAGCAGATGGCTACCATGAATTAGACGATCAAACTTTTGTTCCACTCTTCACTACAAAAAATACCAGGATTACCGACGGAATTTACTGACAAAATTCCGTCGATAATAATCGTTCCCGACGGAATTCCGATCGAGAAAACAATGACGGAATAACATATCATATGATGTTACTAAATGAATTAGCATATTTCGGATTAAAATTTAACTTAGATAACCAATAAAATATAAAATTAAAATTAAATAATTATAATATTGGGCAAAATAAAATTATAAAAGTTAAAACTTTGAACATTAGTTAAAATTGATGGACGAACCTAAAAAATTTAAAATAATATAAAATCTAGTGTTATATATTATTTAGTTAACCCGAATTACTCATTTTAAAATATTTAATGGATTGTTAGTGTAACAATCGATTAGAATTATTGTTCGTTCACCAATAATTACCGAATAAAAGTGAAAACTTTGAACATTAGCATATTTCAGATTAGAATTATTATTCGATCACAAAATTTTAATAACATATCATATGATGTTACTAAATGAATTAGCATATTTCAGATTAAAATTTAACTTAGATAACTAATAAAATATAAAATTAAAATAAATAATTATAATATTCGGTCAAAATAAAATTTTAAAAGTTAAAACTTTGAACATTAGTTAAAATCGATGGACGGAACTAAAAAATTTAAAATAATATAAAATCTAGTGTAATATATTATTTAGTTAACCCGAATTACTCATTTAAAAATATTTAATGGATTGTTAATGTAACAATCGATTGAATTATTGTTCGATCACAAAACATTACCGAATCGATTGCTATATTATCGCAATCAATTCGGAGGATAAGAGCAATTCGGAGGAAGAAAAAGGGAAAATCATCCGATATTTATTGGGAGAGTCAGTGGTAGAATCTGAAATTCAAAGCAGCGAGAATGTGCATTGTCTTCCTTTGGTAGGGATGGGTGGTACGGGGAAGACTGTGCTCGCTCAACAAGTTTTTGATTATTTTGAGAACGTGAAGAAGGAACACTTCGACATCAAATTCTGGATGTATGACTCCTCAACTGATCTCAATGCATTTAGTCTTATAAAGAAAATGTTGGAGTTTTAAACCTGCCGATCTGAATCTTGGTGTTTGGAACTACTACTAGTGAAGCTCATGGAGGAGTTACAGTCCAAAAGATTCTTACTTGTCCTAGATGATGTTTGTGATGACAAACACCTGACAAGGTGGGAGGAGTTATGTGCTCCATTGCGATATGACCAAAAGCGTAGCTGGAATATATTAACAACTAGACTGAGATCAGTTGTCAAGATGGTCTCAAGAGTAATCAGAGGCACAATAGAGCCAATAACGTAGTAGGATTTGCCAAAAGATAATTGAACGAAAACTACCAAGAATATTTTTATGAGATCAACATTCAACAATGAGCAGATGGCTACCAAGAATTAGAAGATCAAACTTTTCTTCCACTCTTCACTACAAAAAATACCAGGATTATCGACGGAATTTACCGACGAAATTTCGTCGGTAATAATCGTTCCCGACGGAATTCCGATCTAAAAAACAATGACGAATAACATATCATATGATGTTACTCAATGAATTAGCATATTTCAGATTAAAATTTAACTTAGATAACTAATAAAATATAAAATTAAAATTAAATAATTATAATATTGGGCAAAATAAAATTATAAAAGTTGAAACTTTGAACATTAGTTAAAATTGATGGACGAACATAAAAAATTTAAAATAATATAAAATCTAGTGTTATATATTATTTAGTTAATCCAAATTACTCATTTAAAAATATTTAATGGATTATTAATGTAACAATCGATTAGATTTATTGTTCGTTCATAAAATATTACCGAATAAAAGTGATAACTTTGAACATTAGCATATTTCATATTAGAATTATTATTCGATCACAAAATTTTAATAACATATCGTATGATGTTACTAAATGAATTAGCATATTTTAGACTAAAATTTAACTTTGATAACTAATAAAATATAAAATTAAAATAAATAATTATAATATTCAGGCATAATAAAATTATAAAAGTTAAAACTTTGAACATTAGGTAAAATTGATTGACGAACCTAAAAAATTTAAAATAATATAAAATCTAGTGTAATATATTATTTAGTTAACCCGAATTACTCATTTAAAAATATTTAATGGATTGTTAATGTAACAATCGATTGAATTTTTGTTCGATCTCAAAACATTACCGAATCGATTGCTATATTATCGCAATCAATTCAGAGGATAAGAGCAATTCGGAGGAAGAAAAAGGGAAAATCATCCGATATTTATTGGGTGAGTCAGTGGTAGAATCTGAAATTCAAAGCAGTGAGAATGTGCATTGTCTTCCTTTGGTAGGGATGGGGTGGTACGGGGAAGACTGTGCTCGCCCAACAAGTTTTTGATTATTTTGAGAACGTGAAGAAGGAACACTTCGAAATCAAATTCTGGATGTATGACTTCTCAACTGATCTCAATGCATTTAGTCTTATAAAGAAAATGTTGGAGTTTTAAACCTGCCGATCTGAATCTTGGTGTTTGGAACTACTACTAGTGAAGCTCATGGAGGAGTTACAGTCCAAAAGATTGTTACTTGTCCTAGATGATGTTTGGGATGACAAACACCTGACAAGGTTGGAGAAGTTATTTGCTCCATTGCGATATGACCAAAAGGGTAGCTGGATTATATAAACAACTAGACTGAGATCAGTTGTCAAGATGGTCTCAAGAGTAATCAGAGGCACAATAGAGCAAATAACGTTGTAGGATTTGCCAAAAGATAATTGAACAAAGATTACCAAGAATATTTCTATCAGATCAACATTCAACAATGAGCAGATGGCTACCAAGAATTAGACGATCAAACTTTTCTTCCACTCTTCACTACAAAAAATACCAGGATTACTGACGAAATTCCGTCGGTAATAACCGTTCCCGACGGAAAAACAATGACGGAATATTATTTGTCGGGGATAATATTTCCGACGGAAATATTAGTCCGTCGGTAAAAGAAATGTACCGACAGAATATTCCGTCGGTAAATACTGACGGAAATACTTTCCCGTCGCAAAATAGCAAGCCGGGGGGGGGAATAATATTTTGACTGAAACGCTTTTTCCGTCGGCATGTTCCGGCTGAAACAACTTTTCTATCGGAAAAATTCCGGCGGAACTACTGTTTCCATCGGTATTTCGAAATATCGTCGATAAATATCGTAATTTTTTCGATACATTACCGACGAAATCAATAGTTTCGTCGATATTCCGTCGAGAATTTAAAAAAATTAAAATAAAGAAATTTTATTTTGTCCAATTAGATACTAACATTACAAACATTGACATACTAACGTTATAATCATAGAATTACAATATAGTATATTCACACATTTTCACATACTAATAACACAATACATTCACACATTTTAACATTTGACAACAAAATTATAATCTTTCTCAAACAAACATTAAGAATATAATACAACGTAACAATACATATCAATACTCCAAGATAGCAACATTCATAAACTGTAATCCATGTTAGAGGTTGCAAGGATGCAAATTTAGTCCCACATTGAGAAACACATGAGAAGATCATTGGTTTATAAGGAATATGGTATCTCCATTGGCATGAGGCCTTTTGGGAGAGCCCAAGAGCAAAACCATGAGGGTTTAGGCCCAAAGTGGACAATATCATGCCATTGTGGAGGTATCATAATTCCTTTTGGTCCTTACAAATGGTATCAGAGCCAGTTTGCTCATCCAAATCTAACCATGTGCGTTAAGCCTTTAATAAAGGATATGTGGGGTCCCGTGTCTTGATCAAAGAGGATCAGTTCTAGTTGCGGCTAGGTGGTGAAGTCCTAGTAGGTCAGGTGGACCGAGGGGCAAAAAGTCCTAGTGGTTCAGACATCAAGAACGGAAAAAGTTTAAGTTTGTGGTGAGGCCTGTGGTCCTTTGTTTGAGGGGGGGATTGTTAGAGGTTGCAAGGATGCAAACTTAGTCCCACATTGAGAAACACATGGGAAGATCATTGGTTTATAAGGAATATGGTATCTCCATTGGCATGAGACCTTTTGAGAGAGCCCAAGAGCAAAACCATGAGGGTTTAGGCCCAAAGTGGACAATATCATGCCATTGTGGAGGTATCCTAATTCATTTTGGTCCTTACAATCCAAGATATCATCATAATCATACAACATATATACCATAATAAAATCCTGCAAAAACAAAAATAGATAGGTTAAACTGCATGAGACTATACAAATATTATTACACAAGACATCAAGTAATAAAATAAAAAGTAAAAAAAGATAAGTTAAAACAAAATAACTCATTTGCAACATTCGAAGGACGTTTCCTATGTAAGGATGCCTAGCTGTAAAATAAAGAGTCCTGGAAACTATAAATACTGAATAAATAAATTTAATATAACTGAAATAAATCTATGACATTGTATGCCAACTCCATACCAACTTAAAGGAAAAGACTTTTGTAACGACCCGACCCCTCGGCCCCTTGGGCGGCCCACTTGGTGGCCCCTTATGTCGTCAACCGACGACCATTGGCCGTGCCGTTACTCACAAGTACTTTCCACCCCTGGCCAGTGGATTTTTGCCTTCCCCAGGATTCGAACTCTAGACCTCCAGGATAAGTACTAGAGTTTATAAATCCTGATACCAATTGAGCTCCAGGATTCGTACCATCGACCGTCGACCGTGTCGTTACTCATACTAGGTCTTCCCACCCCTGGGTGTGGATTTTTGCCTTCCTAGGATTCGAACTCTAAACCCATGCTTAAATCTAGTTCTTTATGAATCATGAATACCAATTGAGCTAGGTACCAGGATTCAGGAACTTTAGTACTTAGCCTGGATTGCTAGAGTTCGAATCCCGGGAAAGGCAAAAATCCACTGGCCAGGGGTGGAAAGTACTTGTGAGTAACGGTCGCCCAAGAGGTCGCCAAAGGGGTCGCCAAATGAGATTTGGCCGCCCAAGGGGTCGAGGGCAGCCAAGTGGGCTGCCCAAGGGGTCGGGTCGTTACAATAAAAAGGCGCCCTTTTATGTAGCGGCCCCGCCTCTATGGTCCCCGCTGGCAACCCTCTAGGCCGGCGACCCTACGGTCTTCCCACCCCTAGCAGTGGGTTTTTGCCTTCCCCAGGATTCGAACTCTATACCTCTAGGCTAAGTACTAAAGTTCCTGAATCCTGGTACCAATTGAGCTACAGCTAACATCTAAATACTCTATAACATCTAAATTATATCGAATTAGCAGATACTTCCAATAGGGTAGCTCCCAAAATACACTCCATTTCTTCCATCCACACTTGCACATCCGGACAATGTACTTGTTTATGTCATCGGCACCAGGTTGAGAAACTGGAAGAAATTTATAACTGTCAATTTGTTCAATAATCTCTTCACCTGAAGCAATCATTGGAGGAGATTTTCTGACTATTACATTCTTTAGGAATTTTTTTTATTTCGGCTAAAAGGGTGATCAATAGGTAAAAATTTACGGTGGTTATCGAACCAAGAAACTTTCCCACTGCAAGGTAATGAAAATGCATCAGAGTCCATGCAATGTGGGCATGCTAATTTTCCCGATGTGCTCGATCCTGACAACATCGAATATGTTGGAAAATCACTGATTGTTCATAATAATGCAGCATGTAATGTAAAATCAGTTTTAGTTGCAACATCATAAGTAAAGGACCCTACATTCCATAAATCATTCAACTCAGCAATCAGATGTTGGAGAAAAATATCTATCTTCTCTTTAGGATTGCTTGGACCAGAAATCAGTATAGTAAGGAACATAAATTCATCTTTCATGCACATCCATGGCGATAAATTATACGGTGTTAATATAACTAGCCAAGAAGAATATTATTGTCCTGATTGACCAAATGGTTAAACCATCTGCAGAAAGTCTCAATCGCACATTACGTGGATCCATATTAAATGAAGGAAACATACTATCAAGATGCTTCCATGCAGGGGAATCACAGGGATGACACATTAGACCTCCATCGTGTACATGCTCATGATGTCATATCATGGACTAACTGTAGCAATAGATGCATATAAACGTTGAAGTCTTGCAGTCAATGGAAAGTAATACATCACTTTCCAAGCAATCTTTTTGTTTTTCTTCCCGGGTATGCGAGTAAGAGGCTTATAACGAGGATGATTACATATTTTACATTCACTCAGTTCATTGTCTTCATTCCAAAATATCATGCAGTTATTGATACAACAATCAATCTTCTCAACTGGCAATCCTAAACCATTGACCAATTTTTTGGTATTATAAAAGCTATCGGTAATTATGTTATCAGTAGGAAGCAACTCAGACATCAATTGACATATGTCATCATAGCTTCTTTCTGAAAAATGATGTTCTGGTTTCAAATTTAATAATCTTGTAGTAGCTGATAGTTGCGAATGACCAGAAGGAATGCCTTCCCACAGTTCTCTTTCACTGGCCTTTAACATTTCAGATAATTGTTGATATTCTTGTGTTTCTATATCATCTACATGAGAAAATTGAACAACATTGATTGCATCCTCAACCATTGTTTGCATTCCAATATTAGTTGTTGTATCAGGTGAAACAACATATATATCAGATGTTGAACCATCAAAAGGTCCAATTGGTTCATACACATAAGGTTCTCCGTGACAGTATCAATTATAGTAATTTGGCACAAATCAATTTCTACATATATGAACTATGACAGTGTCCTCATCACGAAAAGCTCTGATTTTGTATTTTTTGTGATTACACGGACACCGTAATTCGGCACCATTCAAACATTTAGGATGACTTTTAGCAAAGTTCATAAAATTTTCCAGTTCAGAAATAAAATCATCTCTGATATATCCATTCTCTAATTGGTTGTCCATCCAAGCTTTGTTCATATACATTTTTGCCTAATCATGAGTAATTCAAGTGTAGGATGAGAATATCAAATAAATAAAATTAAACAAGTAAGATCAATCTATATAATCAGTGAAAACACATACTAGTAAGATCAATCTAATTAAGACCAATTCTAATAAATTACTAATTTACACCATATAATAATACCCAAATAAATTTACAATGATCTAACACATAATGTAAACATTACAACGAAAATAAAAATAAAATAGATGCCTTAAATCAAGTACACGTCTAGAAGGGAAGCAGCAACTGCAGTAAACTACAAAAGTACAAATTAAATCTAATTAATAAGAAATAATGCAGTATTAAGGTAACGACAAGTGCCTATTGGGTCGCTGATAAGCACCATTTTATTGATTATTTTAATTGTTAAAATTCATGTTTGACCTATGTTTTTATTGTTTAATTGTGATTTTACCCTAGGTTTTAGGATTTCCTCTTATTTTGGACTTAATTGCAAATTTACATATTTTTTGGATTATTTGGCCACTAATTTTTTGATATATTTTTGTAGCCATGAAAGGATCCTGGACCTAGGGCATACTGGGTCAAACTTGAGTCGGATGTGAACCGGATCGAATTATCATGTTTTGGATTAATCCGGGCCGTCCGATTCAAGAGCGGCTAGATCTGAGCCATCCGGGATGATCTGAAGCAATCCGAGCTAGGGTTAGGGTTGATCAAGCTCTATGATCAAGATCTGAAGGTTTCATTCCAATCAGAGCTCAATCAACCGTTGGATCAAGCAAGGAGGGCTCTAGAGCGTTCATTCACAGATAGAGTTGATCTGGACCATCCGTTGCACATTTGGAGGATCCGAGCTACCACAAGGCAGATCCTGACCCCAGATCATCATCATCAAAGTTTGGCTCCAATCAGAGCAAGATCAGCCGTTGGATCTCCTCCAATCAATCACAGCCGTCCGTTGATAACTATTTAATCAAAAACGCACAGCAGCTCTTCCCTGTCGCGTCTCCGCCGTTCTTCATCTTCTTCGCGAGTTCTTAGCGTTTTCTTCCATAGTTCTTCATCAAAGGAGGCGCGTCCACTCGATTTCTCCTTTAGATCATGTGCTAGGTCAGTGGGAAAGCTTCTCGGTGAAATTCCAGCCTCAATTTGCCCAAGAAACAGGGATGTTGAGAGGTTTCCGCAACTCTGCCATTTGATGCCTTTGGATCGGTTGTGCTCTATTACCTTCCACCTGAGCTATCCAGAGGGGTTCCCTGAGTAGCTTTGATCATCATCCACTCACCAATTCACGCAGACGCAGCTGCAATGAAGATTTCGAATGGAAATTTTCAGATTTGAGCAATTTGAGCTGGTTTTGAATCGCAGGGGTTGTTACCATCGACTTGCTGAGCTTGCGGGTTCGAGGCTCACTCTTGCTTGACGACCAAGAAGCACTTGAGCTTAGGAAGGGATTGAGTTTAGATTTCTTAGTTAATTTAGTTTGTTTAGCTGTAATTTCCATTACTGCTGTAGTTTAGTTACTGTTTTCGAATTTCAGATTGGTTAACTTGGTTTAATGCAATTGTTTGGCTTAAATTAGGTTTGGTTTCTGCTAGTTTAATAGTTAGGGAATGTGTTTAGCGATCAAGTAGGTTTAATTCCAATTAGTTTTGCATTTCGGCATTTGCGTATCAATTCGGCACTTGCGTACCAACTTTCCTCCTTTTGCGTTTCAGTTCTGTTCTTGATTTCCTGACTTTTGTATTGAGATTAGTTTTTATCTGTTGAATTCACTTTGCAGATTGTTTCAATTTACATAGCAATTGATTTAGAGTTTTGCATTTGCTTTCCCTAGTCTACTAATCAGATTGCTTGAGTCTCAATGGCATTTCTGCAATTGTTCAGTTTGGATGTGCTGAAATTTGTATCAAGTAACTGAATTTGTATCAGAATTAGCAATTCTTTGAATCTTTGCTGAAATAAATCCATGCATCGATCTCAGTTGGCTGCATGTTCTGCAATTGATATGAATCTGCAAATTCCTTCTTCAAGTTCCGAAAGCATCTGAGAAATTCTGCAGTCCTTAGTTCAACATTTCTGAATTTGTGTTTGATTGTCCCTGCATCCAGATTTTCTGCATCTATATCTTCACTGCATTTCTGCACATTCCACACTGCATTTCTTAACTTCATTCCTGAAATTCGATTCCTATATCTGTTATTAAGTCAGTTGCTTAGCTTTAGTTCAGTAATTCTGAACTTGAACTAAGCATTCCTTGCGTGCCAACTCCAACTACTGCAATTTCCTTTACTAAAAAAATCTGCACCTTGTTTGTTGTTTCTCAGTCAATTGCTTCACATTTACTTACTCCACTTCAGTTGCTGATTGTTTTTCATTTGATTTGTTAATGAATTTAGTTTTAAACTTCTGCATATCAGTTCATAATTCATTGCAGTTTGGACTAAGTGAATTTCGGCATTAACCTTGTATCAACTGATTTTTCCACATTGGCTTGGTCTAAGTGGTAATTTTTGAAGCGAATCTTCTGAATGAGAGCCCATCGGAATGTAATTCAATTAGCTATTAGCCTGGTTTTCAGATTTAGGCCAAGGGTTTGCTGCTTTGATAGAGTTCTTCAATGTTTAAGTTCATTAGTGATAATTCCCAGCCTAAACTTGTCTAGTTAAACTTCTTTTCTCTTTAATTGAATTTTCATTCCTAATTGATGTCAAAACCCAAATTACTTATTTGAAACCCGAAAATACAAACGACACCTAAATACAAGCGCGAAACAAACAACGTCAATTAGCCCCGAGAAAAATACGACCTGTGGCCCCTATATTACATTTTCATACTTTTGATTGTAAAAGGGTTTCCAGCATTCATTCACATTTAAATTCTGACGGTCCCACACTTTCGTGACAATTTAATATAGTAATTTCGGGGTTGTCAGTCGCCGGAAGCCCAATTGCTACGTCGACAGCCGAATTGGCACGCTTGAGCCACCGGCAGCCAAATTGACATGTCGGCGTGCCAAAGGACCGCCGGAGTGCCGAACAGGCACGCTGGCGGCCCAATGGGCCAGCCGACCCAATTGGGTTGCCGGCCCAAATGGCCAGCCAGCGGCCAAATTGAGTTGCTAGGCTGCCGGCAGGCCCAATTGGGCTTGCCCGGGGCTGCCGGGCTGCCCGGCAGCCCAATTGGGTTGTCGGAGTGCCAATTGGGCTGCTGGAGTGCCAATTGGCACGCCGGCAGGCCAGGGGTGGCCCAGGAGGCCGTTGGCGTGCCCCCAGGCCGCAGGGGCAGGTCGCCGTGCCCCCAGGCCGTAGGAGCACGCCGGTGTTCCCCCTAGGCCGCGTCCATGCCCCCAGGACCGCCACCGAGCCCCCTGGGGCGCCGGCGAGGCCGAGGGGTGTCGACGAGCCCCCTGGGGCGTCGACGATGTGCCTGGCGCACCCGCGACCCCCTAGGGGCATGGCCACAGGGCCGGAGGCCAGGCCCGGAAGAAGAAGAACAAGAGAAGAAGAGAGAAACGCGTACCGACGAGGAGAAC
Source organism: Boesenbergia rotunda (assembly GCA_024364735.1). Lineage (NCBI taxonomy): Eukaryota > Viridiplantae > Streptophyta > Magnoliopsida > Zingiberales > Zingiberaceae > Boesenbergia > Boesenbergia rotunda. The sequence goes on from JAGFNQ010004956.1 coordinate 117,630, forward strand.
TCCGAAGATCGCACGCCGCCGACAATCGGGAGGAAGAGAAAAGAAGGGTGAGTGGGGGAGAATGGGGTGTGCCCTAATTTTATCAGGGTACACCGACGGAATACTGACGAACCTAGTTCCGTCGGTAAGATTTAGTATTTTCGCGCCGAAAATATTTAGTAATTCGCGCCAAAGGCCCTTGCCGACGAAACAGGCCGTTCCGTTGGAGATTTCCGATGGATATCCTGTTCCGTCGGAAATATCCGACGGAACAGGATATCGGTCGGAAATTTCCGACGGGAAGCCGGTTCCGTCTGAAATCTCTGACGGAACGACCTGTTCCGTCAGCAATATTTAGTAATTTCACGCCGAAAGGGCCCTTTCCGACGGAACCGGCTACCCGTCGGAAATTTCCGACGGAATAGGTTTTCTGTCGGTACCCTGCGTTCACGCACACGCGGGACCGGAAGAAATGACGTGGCCTACCTAATTTCCCGACGAAAATATTCTCCGTCGTAATATACCGACGCAAAAAACTCCTGTCGGTAAATGTCACGTGAAGATTTTCGAAAATACCGACGGGAAAAACGAAATTCACCGACGGAATTTCTATTCCGTCGGTATTTATTGACGGAATAGAAATTCCTTCAGAAAAATACCGACGGAATAAACTTCCATCGATAATCCTGAGATTTCTTGTAGTGCTTGTCTTAACCAACCAACATTGTAGCTTTTGGTGAAATATATGAACAAAGACTAATATTAGAACTACATCTACAGCTTCCTCACTCTTCCCTCTCTTGTTTCGAAACTTATATTATTTTAGTTGGTTTGATGTAGAACTACTTCGAACAAATCTATAAAATTTTCCAACAATGTTTTTGATCTCACAAGCTCATATATTTTGTTAATGTGTGTGATTTAACATTCATCTTGAGATGCTCATTTAAATGATACATTTATATGTTTTTTCTTGATTACTTGTATTTTATTTGCATTAATCAACTATTCAATCAGTGTGACAATTTCTATGGAATTTCAAAATTTTCTTAGTTGTTTGTGTCTCGCATCTCACAATCGTTGAATACAATCGGTCGAGCTTGATGGTAGTGGAAGCATTCTTCCACTTTATTCTCACAAATATGATCAAATAAATTAAATAGTTATAAAGAATCAAATAGTGCTGATCGTAATTCCAAATCGACAGTTTAGAATCACAATTTAGGAGGCGTTTGGTATAAATTTGGCAATGGGAATAATAATGGGTTTGATTGAGGAGTGTATGAGTTTGGTGATAACCTAGTGGGGGTGGGTTATGAAATCAAGGGTATCATATCCTTATTTTGATTCCGATTCCCGTATACCAAGCATCATCAATGGGAATGAAATAGATTTCATTCCCATTCTCACCTTCTAATTCTGCTTACCAAGCACCCCCTTATTCTCACCTGTTAAATGATTTCAAAATTTTCAATCATTAATCTTAGCCTTACAATTCAATTCAAGGTTAGAATTCATCGATTTATTATTATTTTAAATTAAAAAATATTTATAAATTTATAATTTTAAAAAGAAAATATAAAAAAATTTACATTTATTTAATTTTTTTAAACTTGTGCTTAGTCAAATTAGCTTGAGCTTAATTAGCTGAGATATTTTATTTCAATGTTATTCATTTGAATGTTTAAATTTTTTATATTTTATTAGTTAGTAAATTTGATATTAAAATTTTATTTTTTTATATGTTTGATAAAAATTTTATTGAAGAATATAATTGATCATTATTCTCAAACGAGTTCATATTCTCTATTTAACAATATAAACTAGTGTAATACCCGTGCGATGCACGAGAATCTTATACAATACAAATAACATGTTTATTGATTATATATATATATGTCAATTTTTATTATTAAATAAAAAATTAAAATGAAAAGTAATTTTATTCCATCATGGATTCATGTCAATATATGATATAGTATTATTTTTTATAATATAAGATATTATTGGTGATCATAAATTTTATAAGGGTGTTGGATGTGGATGTGATCTAAAGTTTACTTTGCTTGGCTTGTGATGATAAATAGTATTCTTATGAATAAGAAACTGTATGAATTGGTCTATTATTTGTAAGATTTTGATATATTACTCGTGCGATGCACGAGAATATTAAACAATCAAAATAAAATGTTTAATGACAATAAATATATGTAAACTTTTATTATTGAATGAAAAAATAAAATGAAAAGCAAGTTTATTCAATCACTAAATGATAGAATAGGAGACAATGTGAATTCTGTCCCGTATGTTCAACATAAGCAAGCTAGCAACATTTGACTTATGTCAACAATACCAAAATATTATGCCTAACTATTTCAGCCATGCCATCATCAGCATATCCTGAAATTTCAAAATTTGATATAGAGGAAACTATTTAAAGAGTTATTGGAAAGAAAAACAAACATGAGCTAAAAGAATGAATTAGACATCTCATAGATAGGTGAAACTGGTTTCACTGAAAGAAAATTTTAAAAGTTGCATTCTTGTCAAGTTGCAAGTAGTAAATCTTTATCAAAAAGAAGCTTGAATTTACATGATCTATCAGATTCTGAAGAATAATCTAAATAAGTTGTCTGTCCCCTCAATGGCAATAGATCATTAGCCATCTAAATTTCTTATACAATCGACAATGTCAAAGCTAAAATCCAGGACAAGGAGGGGATTCAACCGGATGAGCATAGGCTTATCTTCGCAAGGAAGCAGCTGGAAGACGACCGCACCCTTGCAGACTACAACATCAAAAAGGAGTCCACGCTTCACCGGTCCTTCGCCTCCGTGGTGGTGATCAGTGAGATGAGAAGCTCTACTTCATTTGCTATCATGGTGTTGTATTCCAAAAACAATTTCATGACAACATATCATTAAAGATCATTAGCCATCTAAATTTCTTATACAATATTAGCACTTAGATTAAAGATTTTCCCTTGAAAAATATTGGAGGAGCAACATATATGGTAAAAGCAATATAAAATTGCACACAAGTCAGTGGCACAATGAATGAACCATAGAGCATCACTAAATTTGAAAATCTGATATATAATGAAGAGACAATGACATACCAAGTCAAAGAGGAAAATCATCCAAAATTTCATGCACTTTCCGTTCTATAAGCACAATGTTAGACCTGCAAAACAATCAAAAAACTCCTTAAACATTTAGAGCTCAATAGCATAAAGATTATGAGTAAATACTCATAAAAGAAATTTATTTTAAGCTAGCGAGAGTCTCAGTTAATATAACCATAAATAACTCCAGATTATGTTTCCAAAATGTATCCGTTTTAATGTATCAGTAAGGACATCTAGAAGATAGTTTGGAATCTACCAAGTTGATACAACCACAAGTACTGCAATGTTGACAATAATTTTGTTGCTTAGTATAAAGAAAAATAAGTTACATACAAAACTTTATGCAGTTTAATATAGAGTTGTCGTAGATTGGAGCTCATATTTTTCACACTCGGTTGGCAAAAAATCTCTACCTTTTTTATGAATTTGTTCAAGTTTTAATTATCTAGAAAAGCTAATAAGCTGAGAAATAAATGTACAAAAAGAAAATCTTGTCTTGTTATATATGTAAAAAAAGAGTGGTGAAACAGGATCTACTATGAAAAGTTGCAACGCATTTAGAGATAAGAGGTCATGTAATGTACATTGTAAAAAAGTTTATGAGAAACAATCCACATATCCACGTAACAATAGAAACTTATCCCTTTTCTGCAAGATAATGGTAATGAATCTAGAAATTTTTAAAGATAGGTGATGATAAACAAAATGAAGAATTGTCAGTCAACATACTGATAACCCGGACAATTTAACATGAAGATTCTTGATTGGATTTTACTCCTTGTTTCCCAATGAGACTCCCTATTTGTGTAGCTACCACAAGCAATATTATGGGAACTATACTTCCAACAGTAGAAGATAGAGGAATAGCATATTCCCCATCTAAACCAGCAATTATTCGCTTATGAACTCTAAGTGAAGCATGTTGATGCAGTCTGACCCTGATTGTTGTTTTGGTGTTGACACCGATTTTAGTTTAGGTTGATGAGATGATTGTGATTAAGTCTTGGTCGTGGACTAGGCATACCTAGTGGGACTAGGTTGGATGAAAGTCTGGCTCGGAGGGTCAGGTCCTAGCTTGAGAAGCTAGGTTGGATGAAACCCTAACCTGGAGGGTTAGGTGTGGGAAAGTCCTAGCTTGGAGGGCTAGGTGTGGAAAAATCCTAGCTTGGAGGGCTAGGTGTGGAAAAGTCCTAACCTGGAGGGTTAGGTGTGAAAAGTCCTAGCTTGGAGTGCTAGGTGTGAAAAGACCTAACTCGGAGGGTTAGGTGATGAAACCCTGGCTTGGAGGGACAGGTCCTAGCTTGGAGGGCTAGGTTGGTTGAAATCCCGGCTTGGAGGGCCAGGTCCTAGCATGGAGGGCTAGGTTAAAGTCCCGATGAGTGAAGTTGGGCATGAAGTCTTGGTCTGAGGGATCAATCACGAGTCAGAGATAGGCTGGAGACTTGTTCAGTGACTTAGAATGGTTTTGACCTTGCCTGGATCGGTCTGGTGACCGATCAGGGAAGTTGGCACGAAATTTCCTCGTGGATCGGTCTGGTGACCGATCCAGCTATGTCTGATCGGTCTGGTAATCGATCAGGGAGCATACAATAAGTTGGGAACCTTACTGCTCAGCTCCTGATCGATCCGGTGACCGATCAGGGAGCATGCAGTTCACTTGCTACTCGGCTCCTGATCAGTCTGGTGACCGATCAGGGAGCATACAGTGAGTTGAGTTCTCTTACTGCTCGGCTCCTGATCGGTCTGGTGACCGATCAGGGAGCATCCAGTGGGGTTTGGGAACCTTACTGATTGGCTCCTGATCGGGCTGGTGATCGATCTGGAATACTGTTCAGATCGTTCTGGTGAACGATCAAGTATCGCGGACTCTGTCCTATAACAGATCAGGCTGGAGCCTGATCGGTCGGAGGTGTTCCTGATCGGTCTGGTGACCAATCAGGTCACTGCCTGATCGGTCTGGTGATCGATCAGGCCCTTGTGGCTGCGAAAGCTGGGAGTCCCAGCAAAGCTGTGGATCGGTCCGGTGACCGATCCACGACCCCTGGATCGGTCCGGTGACCGATCACTTTAATTCAAACGCGCTGTCAGATGCTCTGAACACGTCTGTTTTATCTGCTCTTAATCTCTGATATTTGATTCTCTGCCTGATTTGCTGTGCTAATGCTCTGTGCAGGTGACAGGAATGGATTCAAACACTCAAGGAGAGTCAATGGGAGTCTTTCCTTGGAGCAGGTTTATCCGTTTTCCATCTCAGGTTGCAACGGATGCCTGGCGCTGCGGACTGGGGCTCGTCTGAGAGAAGCTCAGGGAGTCCAGGAGAGCTCAGTGGTAGATGGGCAGTTGCAGGTGAGCAGGTGGAGGCTGCAGTGAGATGGCAGTGACCTGGGATCAGTGGGATAGACTTAAGCGCTTGGTGGCGAAGAAGTCTATACAACGAGAAAAACTCTGAGAACACTTGATCATCTCTTTGCAACAAGCTTTGTTCCATTACTTGCAAACACTCTGCATCCTGAAGCTTTGAGCAACACACTGATACTTGAGCACTTGGAGGAGACAGAGAGCTTGGCGAGTCCATCAGCAAGAAGACACAAAGAAGGGAGTTCTTGCATGAGATCTGTGCTGAGTGGAGCTCGGGAGAAGTTCTCTTGTGTTCCTTTGGTTCATAGTGCTTTGTAAGCCTTCTTGTTTCACTGTACTTAATACTTCATCATCTTGAAACGCTTTGGAGAGGTGACTCCACCGAGAAGGAGGTTGCTTTCTATTCGGATTTTTTGTGGCTTGATCTGCCGACGATCAAGGGATCACCCACCTTAAGGGCACGCCAAGGAGTAGGGGCAAGTTATCCCCGAACCTTGTAAACGATCCTTGTTAGCGTTTTGGTTTGCACTACTTTTCTGCACATTTTTGTTTGGTTTCTTTGTTTCTGCTGCCTAACCTTTGAAGTGCAGAGAAATCTCAAAAACGGTTAACTTTTAAGTGTCTGGCTACATTCACCCCCTCTCTAGCCATCCAAGCACCAACAAACCATACATAGCAGGAGAAATAGAAGCATCCGGTTCCTCTTGTGCTGAAACAATTACCTTCATAAATTGAACTAACGCCTTGAAGTCTGTGAGATTCTAATAATTGGCTTGGTATTAGTAGCGGTTGTAACAACTTGTACTAACTAAAAGGCATACATCCAACTAAAAGCCATATAGGATAGCTAAGGTAAGAGAGTATAAATGTAAAAACACTTCTCCAGCCTTTTTCAATACACATGCAAAGATCATATGTTCTATGTAACATGTTTTTGCATAAGTCAAATTATGAAAATTTAGAGTCTAGCAGTTAAATAACAAAAGTAGGATGCGGTTAAATGAATTAGATTCATGGAATACATAGCTTAACATCTCAACTTGTCGAAAATTTCTCTAAAAACAACATTAATTGTGCAATTTTCTGAAAGCCCTTCATGATTCTGAATAAGAACCTTCAAACCTCTTTTGCTTTTAACTCTTGAAAAGGCTACATATAATTGTCCATGTGTAAATACATCCCTTGGTAAGTATAACCCAACAGAAGATAGAGTTTAACCTTGAGACTTATTAATTGTCATAGGAAAAGAAACTATCAAAGGGAATTATCTTCTTTGAAATTTAATTGGAATGACATCATTGCTTGGTACCATACTCATTCTTGGAATCAAAGCAATCTGTCCGATTCTATTCCCTGTAAGAACTTCACATTCTATAACATGATTTCTCAATCTTCTAATTTGTAGTCGTGTCTCATTGCAAAGACCATTTGATTGGTCTATGTTTCTTAAAAGAATCACTGGAACTCCTATCTTAAGAATGAGTTTATGTGGAGAGAAACCTGAACAATTTACGCCATTCAACATCTCTGGACCCAAGGCATCTAATCCGCTTTCTAAATTGCCCTCTTCCAAGCAAATTGAGTCTGAACTCAAATAAATCTTTTCATCTCCTGGATTCAGAAGCATCAGATAAGTGTTAACTTCATGCACATATCTAATGTAGGAGCTAAATGGTCCTGTCTTTGAAGTAATCTCTTGATGAAATGTTTTGAATTATGTTAGGATAAACAAAATTGATTAACAGATCAAATGCTTCTTCAGAATCAGGAATTACTATATCAGTTGGGTGTTGAATCTCATACTCCCCATCAGTGCTGTCTCCAATGAGTCCATCATCAACTTTCAATAGTCATTCTCAAAACTCTTTTATTTCATATTGATTTGAATTATTCACGGCTATAGAAAGCCTCATGTTTTTGTCAACTGCAAAATATAACAATGTTGCCAAAGATATGAAGAATTAATTGTCGCATGAACTACATTTTGTCTTGATCCCTTAGGTATGACTGACAATATTTGTCTAAAATCACCTCTTAATACAACATCCAATCCTTCAAAAGGTAAGTTTGGGTTGTATGATGGATTATACTTGAGAATATCCCTGAGGCATTTGTCTAAAGCTTCATAGCAATACTTGCTGACCATTGGAGCTTCATCCCAAATTATCAACTTGGTCTTCTTTAATAATTTTGAATGAGGGGGTACCTTGTTTGATATTACATGATGAATCTTCATTTATATTCAATGGTATCTTGAATCTTGAATGAGCAGTCCTGCCATTTGGAAGAAGTAAGGATGCAATACCACTAGAGGCCACATTCAAGATAATGTCTCCTTTGGAACGGATTGCTGTTGATAATAAATTCCAAATGAATGCTTTTCCTGTTCCACCATGTCCATATAAAAAGAAAAATCCACATATATTCCTATAGACAGCTTGGATAATTTGTTCATATGCAACCTTTTGCTCATCCGTTATTGTCTTCAACATGTTATTTAGAGTCGCAGTTAATGAATTTCTATCAAAATTCAACTCTTCATATATCAAACTATTATGAAAATGGGAAAAATTAGATTCAGAATGCATTTCTATCAAAATTAAACTCGTAATGTAACAACCTATCATGAAAATGGGAAAAAAATCAGATTCAGAATGCATTTCTATCAAAATTAAACTCGTAATGTAACAACCTGTCATGAAAATGTGAAAAATCAGATTCAGATGGTATTGGCATTGGTGGATATTCTTTCAATGATTTCCCACTTGATTACATTATCTCCTCTATATCACCAAGTACTATGTTTTTCACCTCATCATCTGTTTTTCAGATGGTATTGGCATTGGAACTTAAAAGATGAATATAAATACACGTTCATTAAGAAAATATTTATCAGATGCATTGGAACTTAAAAGCAAATAAAAAAGATAAACCTATTCATCATACTCTAGTGATGGGATGTTTTGGAACTTAAAATACGTATTAAAATAAACCTATTCACAAATAAACTGTATGGAAAGAAATTATACATGATTGATTTGAATTTTCTGAATTTATGGTGTATTTCCCATGAAGCAACAGCGAAAACAGTTCCTAAATCATTTGATTTTAAAGAATCGGCCAACTGGAATCCTTGTACAGTTATTAGATTACACTGTGAGGTTGTGTTTGGTTTTCTAAAGTTCTCATGAAAAATCAAGGTAACGATGCATGATCATTAACATGCATTTAAAGGTGATATAGTTGAAGAGCTTATTTACTCGATTAAGTCAAGGTTTAAAGTATTAAATGCAATTATACTCGATTAATGTTGCACCAAAATTAAAACAAATGTTAAATGAACATTTCAGATTTGTGTGTATCATCAATATAAAAAAAATGATGCTATGAAACTATAATGTACATGTAACAACCCTTTCAATTTATCTTCTTTTATTGTGTAAAAAACAGTCACAATAAGGAAGCCTACATGTACTGTAGGCATCCTGACCGGGGTTGAGGCGAGGATTAAAAGACGACTCCATTAAAGGATCAAAGGAGACGGCGGCAAAGGAGACGACAACACTGTAGACGGTCGGATCGAAGTTAACCTCTGCAGAATCGAAGGAGATAGCGACACAAGAGAGGGCGGAACCATAGACGACCGGATCGAAGGAGACCTCTGCAAAATTGAAGGAGAAGGTGGCACAGGAGAGGGTGACAACGTAGACAACCGAATCGAAGGAGACGGTGGCAGAATCGAAGGAGACGGCGGCGCCAAAGGTGGCGGCGACAGAGTAGAGAAAGGGATTGTTTATCGAAGGGGTTAGGGGAGGGAGGCCAATAGAGGGAAAAAAGAGAATTAAAAAAACTAATTAAAAAAATCTAAAACCTAAATTTGATTTAGAAAAATCTAAAAGTTAGATTTAATTTAGGCGGGAATCGTAAGCTCACTGTGAATGCACATCTGCATGTGTACTATAGTAAAAAAAATGTATTTTATAGATATTAATAGATAGATAGATAGATAGATAGATTTAATTAATTGAAACTGGGCGTGGCAAAAGATTCCAGGTCGTGCAACAAATCTTTCTTGATGTTTATACCACAATTAGGGATGGAAATAGGCCAGGCGGCCTGTCAGGGGCCTGTGGCCTGGCCTGCATTTGGCCTGGCCTGGCCTGGGCCTGTTAAAAATAAAATAACAATCAGGCCCTTTTAAAAGCCTATTTTTCTTATCAGGCCAGGCCCAGGCTCAATATAAAGCCTATGAGGCCTGACAGGCCGGTCTGGGCCTGTTAAAATTACATCATACAAAACAGAGTTTTGATCCTTAGACCTCTGCAAGCAAACTCTTATCTATACCATACTAGCCAACACACCACAAATCTATTTTTGTTATATCATACATATTTTATATATTTACATTGGAAGGAACATATATATTTATGGTATTTTTAACTAATTTGTTAAATTAGTATTTTGGATAATCGAATATTCGAATTGAATTGTTATATTTTATATATTAGAAATATTTTGGATAATCGAATTAAATTACAAGTTTTGTAAACAGGCCACAGGCCAGGCCAGGCTATTGAACAGGCCAGGCTCAGGCCTAGAATAAAGCCTGTAACAGGCCACAGGCCAAGCTCAGGCCTGTTTGCTATTATACAGGCCTGGCCTGTTAAGGTGAAAGCCTGGTCTGGCCTGGCCTGTTTCCATCCCTACCTACAATCGGGGTGCATTTGATAAGAAAAAATATATTTATAGTATAGGAATTAAGAGACTATTACTACACCATGCATGATATTCTAAATGAACGGTCTTGTTTGCCGTATCTCATATTATGAATTTAACGCTGGAGAATTGTGGATGACACCCCATGTGGCATTTTGGATGATAAGTACCGATGCTCAACCCCATTATTTGACTAAAATGGTGTGAATCAGCTCTTGGGACTATAGAACATTGATAGGGCGATTAGTCATTATCTTAAATATTTACGGTTCAATCCCTAGCTACGACGTATTTACAGGATTTTTTTCTCCAAATGGAGCGTAAACCCTGAAACGTTGGGCTTCTAAACCGCCGATCACGAGCACTTCCCGATTTAGCCTGGTGACCGGTGAGAAACTTCCATGGGACCGAGCCTGTCATCCCAGGTTCGTCTGCTACCTGGTCCAATATTTTTTAAAAAATGGTGTGAATCCCTTGGGATACGATGAAGTGAAAGTGAAAGGGTTATTAGTTGTCTCCTAAATATTTATATATTGATCCTCAATTACGACATATTTTATAGAATTTTTTTCCTTCAAATGAGATGCGTAATTGTTGAAACTTGGGCTTTTGGATCATTCGCTGTGAGCGCTTTCCGATTTATCTTAATTGTTGATGAAAACTTCTATAGGGTCGAGTCGGTCGGGCGGACCAGTGATTAATTATTTTTTAAAAAAATATAGTGTGTGAACTCAAGCACTTGTGAACCTTTTGGATATAGTCTTATGGGGGTTTTCAAAAATCTCAATAATTTTATTCGAGATGAATGTAAATCATCCAGAAGAATTAAAGTATCGATTATGGAGTCAAAATTGAGGAAGATAGTAGTACATGTTTTCTTGTCTTGTCTTTGAAGAATTCCCGTGACTCAACCTCAGCAGAGAAGAATTTCGGACAATCTCAGATGAGTAAAGATGTAAGAGATTTTATAATATATAAGCCTCCTAATGAATGTAAATCACCGAGAATAATTGGACAATCGCCGAGAAGAATTAGAATCCTTCCCTCCTCCCTTGAATCCCTAACATTTGTTCGTGCCACCTTAAATCCCTAACATTTATATGCTCTGACATATTGCAAGAGTCATTGGGTCGATGCCTTCAAGGCCTTACCTCCTTCAAAAGGTTGGAAGTATTAGGTTGCCATCATTTAGTGTCTCCTCGCAACATAGAGTATCTGCATAATCTGACAACATTGCAGACATTGCGTATTTTTTACTATAAAGAATTATTTGAATTAGAATAATTGACGACACTTGCCACCGTCAGATAATTGAAAATTATTTGCTGCCCCAAATTACAAAATCCCGCACATTTATATTTGGAAGGGCGAAGAGGACAAGGTCAAGGTTGATAGCTTGTCTATCATTTTTGGGTTGACTTAGATGCCATTTAACATGAATGATCCCGGGCCAGCTTACGTGTGACCTGGCCCGGCAGTTTGGCGCTCAGTCAGAAGAAAGGTGGCCTGTGATCTGAGCGATTCCGTTAATAAGAGGCCCGCGGGCACAGCAGAGCCGGTCCTTATTGTCTAAAGGCCCTGAACGAAATTATAAATTATGCCCTATTTTATCTTCTAAATATTTATTTTTATTAATTTTATTCATCAAATACATTTCTAATCATATATCAAGAATATTATTCTGGAATTTGAGCTAGTGAAACTCAAAGAAGCTTGTGGCTATGTAAACTGTGGAACCAAGAGCCAGTGATGCATTTACAATTGATTTTATTTGGGACGAATCCTCCAATTCATTTTCGATAAGGTAAACTATAAATAATAAGTCAATAAAAAAGAACCTCTCAGGTTATATGAACAATTTTTGATGAACAATAGCCAGATCGGCTTGCATCCTAATGAGAGCCAGATCGGCTGGGCTTCCAACACATGCTCCAATGGCTCCAGCTGTCAGACCAATAGACACTTTTTGGAGCAATGGCAGTGGTTTGCCATCATTAGACTCAACAGCTTGGTTAGTCAATACCCTAAATAAAAAATCAAGGGTCAATAATTGTTGAGAAAATGAACATAGCATTCCCACATCGGTTGATCAGTGATAGCCTAGTTCTGTCTAATCTAATTTGAAAAAGAAGAACCAACTGAATATGCTAAGATGTGTAGGCTCGACAACAAGAATTCACTTAGTTTTGATGATGAACTCACATACAAACAACAACGCAATGACTGTACAGGCAAAGCAAAACCATTGAGGTATTGCCAACTTGTGACCAATGACTGATAGATAAGCTCAATCATCTGATTTGCCTCTAAAGTAATTGTGCTTATATAAGATTTGTAGATTATGGGCTCGTGAAACATGTCCTTATTCAAGCACCATACATAGTAAAAAATGTCAAATCCTGGAGCAAACTTCGAATATACATATGTCATATCAACTTAAATAATAAGGGAAAATGTACCTAAAGGAACCCAATCTTGCAGTCGTGTAAGTAGCCTGCCTAAGTAAACCAACTGATAATCCCTGTTTTAAAACAATGCACAAGTTCAACACTTATATCTAAAAGATGGAAATGTCAATCCAAAAACTGAAGTTGTAATGCAGTTTAGAAGGTAACTGATTAGTTTAAAGCTATGAACAAATCGAGTTAAGCAAATTACTATAGTACTGATACAGAATATACAAGAGGAAAAAAGTCGGAGATTGTCCTGAAAGTTCTACCCCAGAATTTGCAACTGAAAAAACAAGAACAAACTCTGACTAACCTTATCTACTTCGTAGATTGATATTGTTCAATTTGTAGCTATTAGCCAACATAAATGAATCAGAAAATAAATACTATTTAAAGTGTTACAGATTAAAAAAAAATGATACAACATAAAAGATATAGGTAAGTGAAGACTGAAGAATAATCCTTAATGAAAAAAATATATAGCTATAAAAATCATGTATTTTTAACGTGTTCTAATTGATGCAGTTTTTCTAAAGAAAAAATTGATACAACATAAAAGATGCAGTTTTTCTAATTGAAAAAAAAAATGATGAAATATTTGTTCATCTTCTAGCACAAGTGCACAACGTATTCTCGACTTTCCTAAAAATATAGAAGATCACCCAACCATAAGGTCTTACAGGCAAGAAAAAGATTAGAATTAGATACATGATCACTAACTTCACTTCCTCCCTTCACATGTTAAACTTGGTTCACCCCTTTTAATTAGACATGGGCACCAGCTTTTGAAAGGAATGAGGGTGTCGGCACTTCCATTGAGCAATGCCCCTTGTCCCTTGATTGTAAAGAAACTCCTGCATAATGCTTCCTCTTCCTCACCACACGAAACTCTTCAGGGTCTTTGCATGGCTAATTAACGGAAGTCTATGATTATTGAAGAAGAATTAAAGAAAAAAATCCCAAAAGAAACCGAGAAAGAAATCTCTAATAAAACTCCAAATCTATCGCAAAAACTAAAACATTAAGTTGATTGATTCCGGCGAACCCAACTGGATCTCCGATTTATTAAAGATCCGATCACATGTCGACACAATACCAAGGAAACCAACAGATAATCGAGCAAGACGAAGATACAACATCTGATCACTTACCAGATCGACTGTTTCGTTCTTAATCGCGTCTGTCCGAGAGAGACTGAGACCAGGGAGGACTTGTCTTGCCGTCGCCAAGACTTGTAGTAGGCGCATCGAGGAAGTCGGAAGGGAAGGCGCGGCGCCGCGGCGAGGGACTTAGGGCGAGAGGCACGCTAGGGTTTTCAACGAGATGAGATTCGAGAGGTTCGAGCGTTGGGAATTCGGCGGAAAAAGAGAAAAAAATTATTAGAGAAATAGGGATTCGGACGTTGAGTTGAGGGATTAAAGGGATATAATATATATATATATATATATTTTGGGCACCTAATCATTTTGGGCCCTGGGCAGGTGCCCTGGTTGCCCTGGCCCAGGGCCGGCTCTGGGGCTCAGGCCCTTGGGAGGCTTTCGTGTCAAAGTCCACATAGTCTGGCGGGAGCCTTCTCCTAAGTTAAACGGTTTAAGACCCACCCAAGCTCGCTTCTCGCTGACGCATGGCGGCCCACGTTCCGGGAATAAGCCCGAGCCGAAGGTGATCTTATTCAATGCCCCAGTCAGCACCCTCATAGGCCCTCAGCCGACCTCCTTACTCAGTGCCCGAGTCGGCACCCTCATAGGCCCTCAACCGGCCTCCTTACTCAGTGCCCCAGTCGGCACAACCACTCCCTGACACGGGACTACCAGCGGTTGTACGGGGTCGGCGCAGGACCTTGGTCATCCTGGTCCCCAGTGGCGGATATCTCGCCGAGGTATTGATTTGCCTGCTACACCTTGTCCCCCGTACCCCGACCACATGCTTCGGTGACAGGTCGAGCGGCGCCTAACGGCGCGAACCCTTGAGTTGACAGTGCCCCTTTCCTTAATACGGCATGGGTCACTTTACCCTGCCACCCCTGAGCCTGCATTTGTTGCGACCGGGTGCATGTCGACGAGGATACGGGTTCGTAAAATTTTAAATTTTTATGTGCAGCGGAAGAATTAGCATAAAATAATTTCCAAAATTATTTTAACCACGTATCTAGCATGCAACCTTATGATGTGTTGACATAATCATAAATTAAAACTTTGCGGAAAAGTAAACTAATTTACCAAGTACCTCGCGTAACTCGAGGTAAGGGACGAGATCCAACCGTAGCGTCCCTTGGAAGCTTCGCCTCTATTCGCGTCCACGCCGAGTTCTCTTTGGGATGACTTCGCAAAGTCACGAGTTTTGTGCCGACGAGAACTACTAGATTCTCTAAAGGCACAACTATAAGATCAAGAGAAAAGATAGGAAACTAACCATCAAAGTAACGGAATCAAAATTCCGGAAAGAGAGGAGTTGTGATCCGCTTCTTCTTCTACTTGGTTGGCTTCTCCTTCTTCTTGTTGACTCACGGCAACCAACTCCAAGGAAAGAGGTGCGCCGGCCCTAGGTGGATGAAGGGGCGCCGGCCCTAATTGGCTCAAGGGGCGCCGGCCCTAGGGTGGAGAAGGGGAAGAGAGGAAGAAAATAATAGAGAGAGAGGGAGAGAGTTAATCTCTTGATTACTCAATTAGGATTAAGGGCTTGCCTTTGGTTCCTTTATATAGTAGCATCTCCCTTGCCAAGTCTCCCTCTTAACGGAATTAACGGAATTAGTTATCATAAGAAATTTATCCTATAAATTCTCTTATGAATTATTCCGTTTAAACCAAGTTTTATTATAACTAACTTTATAATAAAACTAATTAATGAATTAGTTATCATAAGAAATTTATCCTATAAATTCTCTTATGAATTATTCCGTTTAAACCAAGTTTTATTATAACTAACTTTATAATAAAACTAATTAATCTCTCCTTTTATTATGGAATAAATTTTATAAGAAATTTATAAACTTTCTTATTATGGAAAAATCAATTCATAATTGATTTTATAAAATTAAAATAAACCATTCCATGGATCATTTTAATTTCCATAAAAAGAATAAATTTCTATAAATTTATTTATATAAATTTCTTTACACAAATTTATTTATCCATAATTTATAAAACAAATCGCACTAGATTTATTTTATCAATTAAACCAATTAAATTGGTTTCTTCCCTTTAATGTGGCCGACCACAACAAAGAGGTTTGGCACCCTCTTTGGCCGGCCAAACCAACCCGAACCGATCGCGAATTAAACTCATTTAATTCGCCCAATAAGCCTTCAAAAGACTTAGCCATTTTTAGCTTCCATTGCGCCTCTGATAAATTCATATTCAACTTATTTCTCTTGATCGGAAAATCTAATTTTCAACTCGTTTTAAATCCCTCGGATTACTCGTAGTGCGTGTGACTAAATAGGCTTTCGATTTATGTTGGCCGTATATAATCAACAAATTATAGAACGATCATGAGTGGCACCTAGTAGTACATCATGACCCCCAATTAATCGAAAGATCAACGGTTGACCTCAGAAGTAATTCTGAAACCCTTCAGCAGCTCTAATGAATCGTGCCCCATTCCCTTCACCATCTTATACCCACTTGGTTCAGGACATGGTTTGTTTGTGTCAGTCCCCACTAGACTGACTACGTCACACCTAGCCCAAGTAGTGTCTTTCTCGTCCTTTGGATTTCTAATTACTCTCATGTATTTAAGAGACTTGCACTCTTAACATGATATACTCTGGCCAGAGGTTTTGAGTAACAATCCGACGATAGGCCTGGGTATACATCTCCTCGCAAGGAGTGGTGAATCCTTTGTAGGCTGTTCAAACATCTTCGGGCACTTCGGCTTATACCCAATCATCCTGGGTCCACACCTCCTTGGAGATGCTTGCTTAAGATGTTAAAGTATAAGTCTCCATGACCAAGATGACTTGAACCCCGCAAGTCAAAGGAACATCGCACTTAAGCCGCAGTAAGAACTTCATTGACATATCTATATAGATTACCATATGAAGTCTTACAGCCAATCACTCCAATGAACTAGTTCCCTTAACTAGCATCCATGTTTATCTCCGGACATCCCAATGTCACCAGCCAGTGAGAATCAGCTGATTAGAGAATAACCCATGCTAGTCTCAACAGAATTGATAGTGTCCGTATTTATCAATTCATCGACTAGGGATATTTTCAATACTTCACATTTACACATTTAGAGATAATCACTAGTTGTGATCCCATCACAAATTCTCTTATGCTGTGAGTTGTATTGTGGACATTCAGTAGATGAGTTTAAGATCCCAATCAAATACACAAGCATGTATACTCAAATAGTGAATTATCATTTATTAAAATATATGTTTTACAATCATAAGGCGATTGCCTTAGGACACTTCTCTCATATCACTAGCAGCATTGCCCTGCCCTCTCTAGGCGGCGGCAAGTGGCTGGCGGGGCAGAACCTGTCAGCTTCCTCGGCTACATATACCTCTCACTCCGCATTTCCCCAGGTACGCGCGATAGTGCAATTTCGCTACTGTTCTATTGCTCTCCATCGCCACCGTTGTGTACTGACTTGACCGTCGGAGTGCCTGGCCGGGAACTTTTCACGGCGAGTTCTAACGGTCCCTGTCTTGCAGGTTGGGAGCGCTCCAGCTCGTCACGCCACCCTAGCGACTTCGCCTTCCTCGAAGACTCATCTAGTTGTAAGGGCGTCCGACTCACTTCGCGACAGGATCAATGAAATATGCCAGCAAACCCGTTGTTGTGCAATTACTTGTTGGGTTATTTATATGGAAATCCGATTTCGGATCTAAGGAATATAATTGGTGTGATTCCCGCCGCTGGATTAGGACAAGAGACGAAATCTCTATTCATACTATCCTAGATATACTCAGGGATTCGTGACCGTAACCCTAGCGGAAGATCTCATCGGCTGCATCTTCTCCGAAATGGAAATCAAGAATATGGCGATATGATTCAGGTTCGATTGTTGTGATTGTTGTGATTTTTCCGACAATGATATGATCCTGTCTTTGAGTCATCGTGTTTCTTTGGATTTATAAAATAGCATGATTCCTAAAGTTTTCAGTCAGGGGCGTAGCCACCTCTCTATTTGATCGGGCGACTTGGCTCGCCTGGGCCCTAGGGCCCCCTAGGCCCGGCTAGTTCTTATCCATATCCTCCGGTTTCAACCCAACCTGACGTGCCGCTAGGCTAGCCAACTGAGCTACGCGGGAGCTAGGCCGGGATCAATAATCTTCATGTTGCTTATTTTGTGTTTTATACATATCACCTTAGGCTTAAGGTATAAAATACCAACCCCATGACCTAGTGATTCATCAAAAGAGCAAGTTATCAATTTTGAACCCAATCTCTTTCCGCTTTCAGTTTTTTGCTTCCATTCATTTTGAAAATAAACCACAAACATAAGAACCCATACAATGATAATACTCACTTTCAGTGTTGTTAGAGTCATTTGAGAAAATAATTTTAATAATTTTATTGAATTTAATATTTAAGATATTTTTACTAATTTTTGTTTTTTAAAATATTTTTAGTATGTTTATAATTTTTTTTCTTTAGATTAGTTTATTTAAGACTCTTATTTGGGCCTAGTTTTTGGATCATTAATAATTCGGCCAAACTTTTTTTGTTTGTCTTAATGTTGAAATCTATATAATATTCTTATTAGGGCCAATGTAAAGATAGTTTTTGAATTAATAATAATTTGAGGATGTCGTTTTTTCTCCCAAATTTTAATTAGTTTTTGAATATTTTTTTTAATACGTAGGTTGTTCTCCTCTTTCTTTGTTGTTGTTTTTTTTTCTTATTTTTTTTCTCTCCGAGAACAAAAAATATCTGATGAATTTGGGATAAATGGCGTGGTCTCATTCGATTTCATCAAAAAATTTTATTGATCATCAAAATAAATCGAAAAACGCTCATGGTAGACGGTCTAAAAGATCAACATCTAAAATTCATGCTCCATTTGAAAAAAAAAAATCTTATAAAATACATCGTAGTTAAAGATTAAATTATGAATATTTAGGATAATGATTGATTACTCTACTACATCATTATAACCCAAGAGATTTTTTTTATCCTCTCTATCACTCTGTTTGGAAAGGAAGGAATTGAAATTCCTTTGGGAATTGGAATTCAATTTCATCCTTTGGTAGCAATTTTCAGAAAAGAATTGATAAAGAATTGAATTCCAATTCCTTTCAAACCCCTCAAAATAAATCACACCTAAACAATTCTGATTTGTGAAAGGAATTCACTTGAACAAATTAAATTACCAAATCACCCCTCACAAAACAAAACAAAGTTGCTCCGCCTCTATCCTTGCAGGATAAAATCGTAAAAGTATAATAATTGAATTGAATTCAATTCTGTTTTTACAATTCATTCCAAACACGAGAATTGAAATTCAATTCCGGATAGACCGGAATTGAATTCCAATTCCGGATAGACCGGAATTGAATTCCAATTCCGGATAGACCGGAATTGAATTCCAAATCCTTACTTAAAAGGTTTTCAAACAGGGTGTATGAGAAGTATACATTGTACATAATTTTATCTTCCTTCCCGACATTCAAATTCATGACTTTGGGATCACATGACTATCCATCATTAAATAGTTGTACATAATTAAATAGATCCGTTCATAATTTAGGGCTGTTAAATATATCCAATCATTATTTAGAACTATTGGTTCAAGAACCACCAGTTAAGTAGTTCTCAGTATCCCTATCAATCCGTCTTAAAATCAATATGGAGGAGGTGATAATTACTAATGTAGGAGATATAAAATAGACCCAAGTGATAAGAATTAGTCAACATTCTTTCATGGGGCCTCTTAACATGGTCGACCGAGAGGTTACTATAACTCTCATTAACGAGACATTTATAATGGATGGTTACCATAACTTCCATTACTAGCATCCTTTAAAAAGAAAGGGCGGAGGCTAAGATATCTCTTTGTCGTCTCATTTTTCTTATTTGCTTAACACATATTTCTCCATTCTGACTTAGGCATCGGAGAGGTCTTGCCGGGTTTCCTGGCGATCCCTTTGATATTTGTTGTTCCCCGCAAGAAAGAGTCGGGATACAGGAAGAGACATCAGAGGAGGGCCGTTTGAGGTCCTCGTTCTTTATACCAGGAGGGATTCGACCGCTGTATCACCAGGGTCAGGTGTCACCACCGGAACATTTTGGCGCCGTCTGTGGGAACGTGAGTACAAGACATTGAGCGACTACTCCGATGAACTTCCCCAACATCCAGCCGAAGCATATCCTACATAAAAGGATTTGGAACAAAACATAGTATCGCAGGGAAAAGATTAGATTGAGTCACGACACAAAAATCAGGGAGCAAAAATCTAAACTTTGAACCCTAGTATTTCCTTTTGATGATTTTATATTATTCTTATAATATTTGCTCTTACATGGACAAGTGTTTCTCTAATCCATGCTCAACATATGAACAACATATGGGCATATTTAATATGAATATGATGGAAAGCCTCGAGATCTTCCCAGAAAAATACCTGTTCATAGTTATGTGCTTTTAGCATGATTTGATTATCAACTCATGGCTGATCGTTCCATTGTTAGTTTTTATTGGTAATTTTGGTTATTTATTCCTCTCTCTTCTTACTCCGTAGATTTTCGGTATTATATTTTGGAAGCAGGGAGAACAAAGAAATTAGATGATGTTTCAATTCATGCCGACTATTGGCTTCATGCAGAGTTGGTCTATCATTTATTGCCAAGCTCACTCTTGCTTAGCAGCATGGATTAAATGCTGAGCAACATTAATCTTTTATGCCAAGTCGCCCAGCTACAAATTCTTGCTAAACTTCATTCCTTAGTCGAGCAGTTTAATTAATTGTTGAGTTATATTAGGATTGCCGAGCAGCTTGTAATTTGGCCGGGCTACACCTTGATTAATTTTATTGCTAAGCTTTTCATTTGCCTGACCTGGATATAATTTTGCTGTGCAAAACTAACACCAATTTGTTTGATATGCTCATTCATCTATCGCTGAGCCGGTCTTATTGGTTTGTTATACTTATTTGCCCAAGTCGTATTTTATGCCCGAGCTGCTCTCTAATTAATGTTGAGCAAGCAAGACTTGTTCTTGAGCTGCAATATTGCCGAGCCGCCTAAGTGTCGATCTACTTGATGCATGCCAAGCTGTTTTCTTGAAATTGCCGAGCTATTTAAATACTTACTGAGCTAGTTATTCTAATCAGGCTGCTCATTCATTTGAGCTAATGACCGAGCTGTTCAATTAACTTGATGAGCTGCTTGTTTCATGTAGATTGCTGAGTTGCCGAGCTGTTCAAGCATTTCAAAGCAAGGAATAATACTTGTCGAGCAGCTTTGGTCAATGCCTGAGTTGATGCATTTGTCAAGCAAGGAGTGCCGAGCTGCTCAAGCATAGCTGAATTGCCGAGTTGCCGAGCTGCTCAGGCATTGCTGAGCAAGGAATAATACTTGCCGAGCAGTCTTTGTCAATGCCCGAGCTAGTTGATTTGGTCGAGCTGCTTGGTGTTGCTGATGTTGAAATACTGGAAAATTTGAGGGGCTAGCAGTAAAGTTACCTAAACTTATGTCGAATTCACCAAACCTGGAGGGGCTAGTTGCAAAATAGCCACTTCTTTATATTCCTCTTCTTTTCCTTTTTCTCCGCCCGTGAGTGCCGATCGGAGTTCTCTTTCTCTGCTTCTTCTTCTTCTCCTCTTCCGAGAGGCACTCCTCTCGATCACGTGAGGGCTGAGGTGTTGGATTCCTTCGTGATCAAGTAGGCGTCGAGGATCTCTCCTTCCTCCCTAGCTCTCCACGCACACGACCACGTTTCTCCAGCCGAGCCACGGCAATCTAGGGCACGGTGGCGAATCGGGCAGGGATCTAGGGTTGCAACGATAAGAGTTCTTGTTGGAGGAAATGCTCCTTTTCGGAGAAGTTACAATAAATTGAAATTACTAAAATAACTTCAACTTATCTGTTGAGTGACCCGAGCTGCTTTTACCCACACTGCAGTCTCCCGAGCAGTGTTTCCCGAGCTCCCGAGTGAAGCTCCCGAGTGAGTTTCCGAGCTCCCGAGTGAAGCTCCCGAGTGAGGTTCCCGAGCTCCTGAGTGAAGCTCCTGACCTGACCGGTGTCTCCCGAACTCCCGAGTGGAATCCCCGAGCTGGAATTCCGGGGTGGAGTCCCGAGTGAACCTCCCGAGTGGAATTCCCGAGCTGGAATTCCCGAGTGGAGTCTCCCGACTTGGATCTCCCGAGTAGTGGTCAGACGTCTCCCGGCCTGGATCTCCCGAGTAGTGGTCGGATGTCTCCCAACCGACCAGGAATTTGCTGAGGCCTGCGCAGCGCAGTTTCCTTGAAACAGATTCGTCCTCCTCCGGCGGTGCTTCGAGGCTCAGATGGACTTCTATCTCTCAGGATACAACAGCCGAACCACGGGCGCAACAGAGCACTCGTTGCTCATGGCGAACTGAGGATGTGCCCGATTGCTATCAGCGTAGGTCGGGAACGAGGCGGAGTGGAAGAGAATCGCTATGTATTATCAGCGTCTCTTTTGCTCTCGGTCACGACCTTATATAGGCTCAGACCCCCGCAGTATTTATTGATGAATTAATCGTCATTTACTGTCATTTACCCGACCAGATCCAAACGTCTGGGGGTTACTGATTTCACATTAATCAAAATTAATGCATCAGTTACATTTAAGCAAAAATCAATTTGGCAAAACGTTGGATCATCTGCTTGGACAAATTTTGCCCCGACCGATCGGACATTCGACGTGTGCGGGTCATGCACGCACACGAGTTCACTTGGTTCAGTGCAACGGGCTCTGGATTTGCACCCCCCCTGCGCACCCACGCGTGAGAGAGAGCTTCTCCCCTAGCATTTGTTCACAACTATCATGCTTGTGATACAATATAAACCAAATATTTCGCCTTAAAACTCTCAATGTGGGACTAAAGCTCCACTCACAAGGGAGTCTCTTTATTCTCCTCCTCACTTTCCATTCAATAGAAAGTTCCAATGTGGGACTAAAGTCCCACCACCTCTCTTCCATTCACACTAGATATCCAAGATATCTAACAGTTCTTAGATTTAGATTATGCTTGAATGGTTGATGCTATTGGTATAGATTTGGATTTGTGTAATTGGAACTGGTTTTAGTTTGGATTTCTAGTTGATACCGTGAGGTTGATTGCCATGAGTGTGGTTTAGTATTGGTTCTTGGATTCGTGGGATTCATTCTCCTTGTTCTTGGAGTATATTTTGTGTTTGCTTCGGATTTCAGAAGTTTAACAGGGTTGCTAATTATATTTGATCTCGCGTGTTTCTGTTGGAGCTCTGCAGTGATTTCTGATTGGTTTTTTTTTTGCCGTGTGATTCGATTACCTCAAGGTCTTGCATGAATTGGGGATTTTGGGTTTCAAATCACCTCATAAGTTTGGATCACTGTTGATTGTTGTTTCTCGTATCTTGATGGAGTGGTGTATGCGCTATCCACCGAGGGATCACTACTAGGGCTGCAAACGAGTCGAGCCGAGCCGAGCCAAAGGTCGGCTCGAGCTCGAGCTCGAGAAAACCAAAGGAGCTCGGCTCGAGCTCGAGCTCGATCGAGCTAGTAAAATCGAGCTCGAGCTCGGCTCGAGTCGAGCTCGAGCCGAGCTCGAGCCAAATTCGAGCCGAAAAATCTAATAAAAATGGGGTAAGGTGTGATTCGAACTTGCAACCTCTGCTATCCACCGAAACCTTCTAACCACAAATACCTCATCAAGTTCTTATTTATTTATGGAAAACAATGTTATCAAGCCTGGGATAGATCCCAGGCTTGGCTCGATAAGGCTCGACGAGCCATCGAGCAAGCTTTGAATTGGCTCGGGCTCGGCTCGAATTGTAAACGAGCCAGCTCGAGCTCGGTCAACTCCGAGCTCGAGTCGAGTTTTGACCGAGCGGCTCGCGAGCGGCTCACGAGCGGCTCGACTCATTTACACCCCTAATCACTACCATGAGTGTTGCTTTCACTAGGGGGGTTGGGTAGTGGAGGTAGCCGTGAATTGCGTTGTAGAGTTGTGATATGATTCTTGGAGAATAGGGGTGTTCTGCGCTTGGGCAAGTTAGCTTTGTCTCTGGTCTTCTTGATCAGGTTGGGGTTGCTGCCTTGTTGGGTTGTGATGGTGTATATTTTGTTTTGTTTTTGTTATGTGAGACACTGAGAGTGATCGTGTTTAGATTTTAGGGATTCCTATTGTTCAACTAAGGGCCCTGTTTTGGAGTGATCAATGAGATATTGGTTTGATTACAATTCAGAATGGGATCTTAGTTGAGTATAGGGAATTGCGCATTTAATTAGGATTGATTAATTGGAATTAATCCTACCTAAATTAAAGGGTTCATTTGGCTAATCATCGTTTGAGATTATAGCTAAATGATTATATTTTGATGTAGGACTTTGACTTAGTTCACTCGTTACGGATATTCTTTTGGACGGGGGGTTCTCGTCGCAAGGACTTCTTCGTATCGAGGCGGGTACATCTGACTTATCTATTTAGATATTGTCACAGACTTTATGCATAGTTAGTTATAGCTAGCAGTAGAGTTTTACTTATTTCCTGCTTCTATATATTTACACTTGATTTAGCTGCTTGATTAGATGATAGTTTTATATCTGTACTTCTTCGAGGTTGGACCTCCTTACCTGTTATTGTCGCATATGTTGTATATCGTGATTAGAGATAGGATAGCTTATACTCAGCGCTAGGGCTAGGATATGGTGCATACCGGTTATTTGGACCTTTGCATATCATGTTGATGATTGATAGACTAGCTAGGTAGGTTTGGTGTATGATATTGTCATGGATCGTTCTTGCATGCGCATGAGCTGGCGGCATAGAGCTACCAGTCAGTAGAGTTTTACTTATTTCCTGCTTCTATATATTTACACTTGATTTAGCTGCTTGATTAGATGATAGTTTTATATCTATACTTCTTCGAGGTTGGACCTCCTTACCTGTTATTGTCGCATATGTTGTATATCGTGATTAGAGATAGGATAGCTTATACTCAGCGCTAGGGCTAGGATATGGTGCATACCGGTTATTTGGACCTTTGCATATCATGTTGATGATTGATAGACTAGCTAGGTAGGTTTGGTGTATGATATTGTCATGGATCGTTCTTGCATGCGCATGAGCTGGCGGCATAGAGCTACCAGTCATGTGGTTGAGACACGTCATCTGTCATGACGGTCATGATCTGCACACATTGTCATACGCGTGTAGTGGCTATTGGAGGGTGCGCACAGTTGCCCTGTCGAGACTCTGCACGGTCACTCTTGAGCAGTGATTCCGGTGCATCGTAGCAGTCAAGGACCCTTCCGGGTGTGGGCAATAGTTTGTTATATCTCCGCTCGATCACCCATAGGTATTGTTGCTGGAGCATGGTAGCAGACACTAGTGATACGCGGTGATTATGATCTGTACACATTTTTACTGGCGAGAAGTGACTATTGGAGGGTGCGTATAGTTGCCCTGTCGAGACTCTGCACGGTCACTCATGAGCAATGATTCTGGTGCATCGTAGCAGTCAGGGACCCCTCCTGGTGTGTGCAGTTGATCTGTCGTGTCTCCGCTCAGTCACTCATGGGTAGTGATGCCGGAGCGTGGTAGCAGGCAGAAGTGGTATAGAGAGCAGTTGGCTCCCCTTTTCTGGCTTTAAGTACATGTCATGATGGGTTGTGTGACTCGCGAGTAGTTGGCTCCCCCTTTGTTAGCGTAGGGGTACATGTCATGACGGGTTGTGTGACCCGCGAGCAGTTGGCTCATCTCATGCCTGGTATTGGGGTTATGATTGTTGGAGCGGTTGGCTCCCTGACATTTTGTCCACTCAGCCACCCAGTGTAGGAGTAGTTGGAGTGCGTACAGACATCATGTGCACATGATGCATCACTGCATGATTGTTGTTGTTTGCATTGTTGTGTATGCTCATACTTGTTTTATTTGGTTACAGTATATGCATTTGACCTGCACCTTCAGGAGGTATGTGTACATAGGGTCTGGTAACCTTACTTTACTTGTGTGATATTTGGACTCTTATATCTTTAGATTTGTTTAGCTCTGTTATGTATCCTCTATTCAGTATTCTAGTTTAGCATTTCGTACTTTTACTCTGGTTACTGTTGCCAATTTGACTCTTATTGCTAGTACAGCTTACTATGCATATCAGATAGATGTATTCGCTGAGTTCTTGGACTCACACCGTCAGCCTTGTTTTTCATTTCAGGTTGATCATCTGGAGTGCCCGATAGCCTATCATAGTCCTTCTATTTCGGAGCGACTCGTGTTTTGGTTTGAGTTGTATTTGTGGTCATACAGTATTTTCATTTGTTTTCACTGTTTTAACTTTTGTTATGTTGTTTTGTACGGCGGTATAGTTGTACTTTTGTGTGTCATGGAGGCCTTTGTTTCATTTTGTTTTGTCGTAAGTCGTACCGGTACGCAGATTTTGTCGTCGTCTTCATTTGCTTTTCATTCAGTAGCTTGTTCCAGCCCTATAGGCTGCGGTACAGGCGGGCTGAGAGAGTCATATAAGTTAGATTTCTGGATTGTTCGCAGGGTCGACGGAGAGACAGTCCAGTCAGTATCGGACAGGCAACTTCTCGGAGTGTGACAACCGAGCTGCTGGATTAATTGTCGAGCTACTCGTTTAATGGTGTTGCTCGAGCTTCTTATTCTCGACAAGCTTGCCAAATAATTTCGAGCAATTTAATGTCTTGCCAGGCTGGATAATTTTACCGGTTTTATGGTTAAGCTTATTTGCCAAGCAGAGATGGAATATTTATTATTAACTGGACTTCTTGCATAACTGTTCGCCTGTGGGTAACAATGCTGAGCTGGATTTATTTCTCGAGTAGAATTATTGCTCTGTACTATTGGTCGAGCTAAACTTTTATTATGGTTGTGATAAATTATTAGTGTCCGAACTCCTGAGCCATCCGAGCTCCCGAGCCGCTGTTTAAACACCTAGTTACTGAGCTCTCGAGCGGTTGCTCAATGTGGTTGAGCTGCCCATGATCTTTGCGTAGCTGATCATTATGTGGCCGAGTCAACAATTATTTGTTGGCCTTCTTATTATTTTGCTGAGCCAGAGTAATGGAGAGTTATGTTGTGGGATTATCTTCCTCCTATTATCTCTTTCCTTTGAACTACTTTTTCATTATTCTCGGGCTAACCTATCGTATTGTTCAGGGACTCAGCCTCCCCATTTTGGGTCGAGTTATATCTACCTCAGATTTATTGTATCGATCTCTCGGTGGATTTCTTCATTATTAGCTTCTCAGAGATAAGCAGTTGGCCTTATGATATATTTGAAGTCTCTAGCCTCCGGGAGATTCTTTTAAAGATCCTATCACAACTTTATGGTCCAGTCAGTCATACTCATCTTTCCTTCGACTAGACTTGAGGGGATGCTTGTGATGTGCAGATATAGAATAGACACACGTGACAGGAATCAATCAACATCTTTTCATGGGGCCTCTTGACTTGGTCAACCGAGAGGTTACCATAACTCTCATTAATGGGGCATTTAAGATGGGCAGTTACCATAATTTCCATTACTGACGTCTTTTAAAAAGAAAAAGGGGGGGGGAGGGGAGAGAACAAGGGGCTTCTTCACGGGAAAATGGAGGGAGAAAGAACAGGGAGGAGTAGGCTAAGATGTCTCTTCCTCGTCTCATTTTTCTTACTTACTTGACATATATTTCTCCATGCTGACTTAGGCATCGGAGAGGTCTTGCCGGGTTTCCGGTGAGCCCTTTGATGTTTGTTATTCCCCGCAGGAAAGAGCTGAGATATAGGAAGAGACATAGGAGAAGGTCCGTTTGATGTCCTCGTTCTTTATACGGGAGCGATTCAATCGCTGTATCATCAAGGTCAGGTATCACGACCAGAACAATTACAATTAGATTGTTGGACCAGGTAGCAGACGAACCTGGGGCGACTGGTCCGGCTCCACGGAAGTTTCCCACCGGTCACCGGGGTAAATCAGGAAACGGTCGCGGTGTGTGGTCTAGAAGTTTAGCGTCTCAGAGTTCGTGCCCATTTAAGATCGTTGGTTACGGGGATTATCTATCCCCATTTTTTCCTGCCCTCATTTTTCATAAACGTCCGTTCATTGTCGGTAGTCGATCAGAATCCGATGAGATCGTAATTGTCAACGATCTCTTATGATTCATTTTTCCTCCAGATATAGTTTGATCGGAAATGACGGTTGAAAGGTCGCCGATAGTGGACGGGCGAGAATTGGATCAGCTGCCTGAACGAAGCTTTTGGGACACTGAAACTATCAGGATTCAAAGGATTTGATCTCCGGTTACAGTTCGTTTTAAGATTGTTTAATAATTTTATTAAAAAAAATAAAAATATCAAAAAGTGATTATTCATATTTGACTTTTCTAAAAATATTTTTTTAAATTTGAAGTCAAATTTAATTTGAGCAGATATTATCAAGAAAAAAATAACATTAAATCCGAAATGACTTGTCAGATCCTGAAATTTTTTTACCGACCACTAGAATAAATTAGATAGCAGTACTCATATTAGGCAATTCAGATGTCTAATATTTCATGATTATGCGTCCTCATCTAGAAGAAAATTTTCTATAAAATACACCGTAATGAAGATATAATCACGAATACTTAAAGATAATTAGTCATCCTTCCGCCCCCAAAAATCAGGGTTTTATTTGAAAAGGTTATTTATTTGATAGTTTACATTTTATTATTTTTATATTAGTTATTAAATTTAATATCAAAAATTTATTTTTTTTAAATTTTATTCTTCATTCATTTACAAGTTTTATAAAAAAATTTATTAAAGAAAATAATTGATCATTATTCTCAAACGCTCATTTTTTTTTATTTACGAATATTAATAAATTTAATATGTGTTTTTATATATGTTTAATTTCATGAAAATCGTTCATATATTGTCCTAGTCCTTCAAATAAACATTAACTCGATCAAATTTGGCGGCTGGTTCGATAGTGTTTGAGTCGGTATAGCAGACTGGGCCCGACCCAACAGATTTTAGCGGCTTAAATATCGATTCCAATTTTATATCCCATCCGTCCGTATTTTATCTAGATATAATCATAACCGTTGATGGACCTTTATTTCTCTCTGGTACTCTTTTCTTCTTCCTCCAGAAGATCGAACGCTGATTTGAACGATGGCCGCCGTCGTCTCCGCCGCTGCCTCCACCGCCTCGGCGAGCCCTAATCTTCGCCTCTTCTTCCTCTGTCACGCATCCGCAACTCCGTTCCTTGTCCGTTTCCCTTCAAATGGTTTGTCCCACGGATCCCTCCGTGTCGGGCTCCCAGCTCTCCGAAGAGCACCAGATTCTCTCCTTCCGTGCGCTGCCATCGCTCCTCCGCCTCCCTCGGCCCTCCTCTCTGACTCTACCCGTACTCTCGCCTCTCTCTTCTCTTTCGCCGTCTCCGTCTCCGAAGTCATCCTCTCCTTCATCCGCCGCCTCTACCAGCGGGCCGCCGCTCAGGCTGTTCCCTCTCTGGAGGAGCAAGCACAACTTCGATCTATGCAGGGCGACCTGTCCTGGGCTGTGGGCCCCCTCTTCTTCGCCGCTCGTCGAGTGGCGAGGCCGTCGGGATACCTCAACACCCCGCTCACGGTGGTGGCCGCAGGGATGGCGAAGTGGCTTGACATCTACAGCGGGGTGTTGATGGTTAGGGTGCTGCTGAGTTGGTTCCCCAACATTCCTTGGGATCGCCAGCCCCTTTCTGCAATTAGGGATCTATGCGATCCTTACCTCAATCTCTTCAGGAACATCATCCCTCCAGTCTTTGATACCCTCGATGTCAGCCCCCTTCTAGCTTTTGCTGTCTTGGGAACTCTTGGATCGATACTCAACAGCAGCCGGATGATGAAGTACTAAAAAGTAGGTGCATTTCTCTCTGATTGTTTTTCATTTTTAACTATACGTGTAAAGAATATGCAATCCTTTGCAACGAATGGGTGATGAACGAAGATAAGCATTGCAAGTATAATCTTGGCAATGTTTATAATTTTCATGAAAAATCCCATTTTCTATTTGCTAATGTTTTGTTTCTTGGATCTTTTTATTTCGTGCCATGTGAATTGGCATCATTGCTCATTTAATCATGTTTGGTAGTTGGTACAATTGAAATTCTTGAAATTGATTTCCGATGCGACTTTGAGAATGCCAATTTTGCATGTTTAAGTGTAATGACTTGGAGCCTCTTTTTTCTGTCAGTAGTAGATCATTACAGAAACTTGAAAACTTTACAAAAGCAGTAACTCAAAATAACCAAATACTTTCTAAAATATTACGCAATCTTGATTATATCAAGCAACTCAATCAGACACCTTAGCACAATCGAAATCTAAACAAAAAGGACACTCAGAAATTGAGGTTAAAGACTTGTTAATACAATCCAAAACGTAATAGCACAAACAAAACTCAACTGTATGAAAAATTAGACTCACTACATAAACTCTTAGAGGAAATTAAATATAAATGAATAAATTTAGATTTGAAAATACACATTATGAGGAAGCGTTAGAATACGTGAAACAATTTTCAATCACAAAAGAAGACGGTTATAGTTATCAAGAACTCACGGGAAAAGGAGATCAAATACGGTACAACAAAATAATACTGTAATAGTCTTACTCTCTTACTCCATTACGACTCTCTTTACTTGACAACAAATTGTTAACGTTAGAAAAACTAATTCTGGAAATACCCAATCCACTGATTGAAAGAGGCGTTAATAAATTAAATAAAGATCTAAGCCAATTATCCTTAGGTAAAACTATTCCGAGAGCTACACCAAACACATCAAAATTTTTAACATACAAAAATGAGCCTACAAAAATTGAAAACTTTACTAGTCCTTATACTATATGACCAACCGAAGCCAATACTACTTAGATAGATACTCTACTTACAAGAAGAAATAGTATGTCTACTCTTGTCCCCATAGACCGGAAGAAATCATAGATGTAGAAAAGATCTAAATATCTTTTCTAATGAACAATTAATTACTTTAAATCCAAAACATTATATGGTCAAGGGTTACTGATTTTTCCACTTCAGTATATAGACATCATAGACAAGAAGCTCTTCATCTACCAGATCGAGAAGAAGTACAGCTAAATCTTATATCGGAAGAAGCTGCAAAAACTTTATATCTTAGAAAACATAATTATATCCATTTAGGATTAATTGTGTTTGGGTTACGAGGACTTACTCGAGCCAGACTAGGAGGAAAAGTACTCCTTGTCTTACATGACACAAGATTCTCTGATACAGAGAAATCTATAATAGGTTTAATAGAAGTGGGCATGAATAGCAACTTAGGTATTACTTATTTATGCCCTAATTTCAATATGACAATAAAAGACTTTGTAAAACATATTAAAATTCACATACAAGCCAAAGGGTATGGCCAATTTCAAGGAGATAATTTACAATTAGACATGATTTTTTAGGTAAAACAATGAATCATATGCATAATCACTTTAAAATATCTGTTACCAACATGATCGAAGCCCTTACAACAAAAGGGATATACTTTTTAAAACCCCGAGAATACAATTCAGAAATGTTAGCTGGGTTAGAATGGAATATTCAACTTAAAAATCTTGAACTCACTTTAAAACCCACATCTTCTTTAATGTATAAAGATAGACATGATAATTTATCTGTCAGATTTTCTAGCTATCAGCCAATACAGACTGAAACTGAAGAAACACAAACACAAAATACTAGTCACCCTTCTGGAAACCGTCTGTTAATGCAGCTCCAACAAGTAGATATACGAAAAACCCTCCTGCAGATAGGGCAGAAGCATTTACGGTTAGTACAACCGTCACAACTAAGCCAGAAAACAAGAATTATAATCTGATGACTACTGACAGTTTCTTTGATGACCTAAATGAATATGTGTACTTACCAGCAAAAATCGCCCAATCTTTTACAGAGGTAGATTTACAAGACTTAGAAACTTTTGACCATAAGCATCACAAATTACCACAAAATTGAACTCTATATTTTGATGAACTAAGAAATATTATAGCACAGAAAACAAAGAAGAAGAAGAAGAAGAAGAAGAGATCCAAAGTCAAGCTTCTTCTCTTCCTCTTATACCATTCCCAACTCAAAATTATATGAATCCTGTAGAATCCTCTGCTACTTCTTCTTCCAAACCCTATGAAGTTTGCCTACATGAAAGTACTATGCGAACTATGGACTATGGACAAGGTCATCCACCTAGGACTAGAATTCCTTCATATACCAATAATAACCCTTTAGTAAGAACCATAGGAAGAAGAAGACCTCCAGAAATGACTTTCTTTGGAAAAGACTCAGTCTTACTAAATATCATAGAATGTGACCCACAATTGTATGACACTTATTTAGAACAATGGATAGTCTCAGTAAAACGAGATTACCAAGTCAAACATGAATTAGACATAAAAACTGGTGAAGCCATGATTAGAGTAGGAAAATTACTTAGGAGATGTTGCAAGAGCACTTAGGAAGATTTAAACTTCATTGTCCAGATGAAGTAGCACAAATAGCACACAAGAAATAATATCCTGAATTTTTGTTATGCTATTCATCGCTTATTGACTATAGAGATGCCAACACTGGATTAGATATTAGGCAAAAGAACTATGAGAGACCTAGAACAATTACAATTATTTAATTGGAATTATATTAAACCCTTTTGTAATGACTTCTTAGCACTTCCAGTAGTATCAGGTAAGTATTGTAACTCTGCCTTGAGGGAATGATTATTTAGTAAATTTCCTGGTGACTTAGGAAAAGAAATTCATAAGGCCTGGATTGATTTACATGTGCCTGCCGTCTATGATAACATTGGGGTTAGAATACAACATAGTCTAACCATTCTAAAAAAAAAATATACTTATATTCATATCCAAAAACAACTAAAAAACCAACAATATGGATTTTGTAGCCAAATCTATACTCCACAACAATACGGCAGTCTCAATCGTTAAACGTCTAGAAGAAGAGGACCTCTTATCAAACCAAAACCAAAATTTAAACCTAAGAAAACATACTATGTCTATAAAAGCAAAGAAAAGAAACCTTACTTAAATAAAGAAAAACATTTGAGAAAATGTACTAAAGAATGCTAATACTATTACTTGTTTTACTTGTAATGAACCAGGACACCTATCTTCAGCCTGTCCAAAAAAAAAACATATAGTAGGGAGCTACACTTATAAGGTGTACCAATTTAGACCTTATTGAGATACAATTGATGTTTCTGATACTTCCTCTTCTATTCATTGTCTCTGTAGAAGACCTAGAAGAAGTAAGCTCTATGCTGATTATACTATAGTCAATTCTTCTTACAATCTGTCACTTTCCCTAATGTCACACCAGAAGATCAAGAAGCATATGAAGAAACTATAACTCAGCTCCACAACTTTGAGCTCATGTTTCATCATTTCATCCCACAAACCATCTCTGATTTAAGAGCAGATCAAAAGACTTGTGACCATGATTGGAACTTAAAAGATGGAACCGATAATATACCATGTTTTATCTGTGGTTATTATCCTTCTATTCTCCAACGCGGTACATGCAAACTCTGTCGTAAACAATGTTGCAATCTGTGTTTAGCTTCTCTTTTCAACATAACCATTCCCCCTATGCATACAGTCAGAGGCAACACTCGAAATACTTTATTAGAAACTCGTATTGCTGTGTTAGAAACAAGAATGAATCTCTTAGAAACCGAACTCACTCAATTAAGAGAACAAATAGCTTTTACCTTTAAAGGAAAAGCTATTATACAGGAAGAACTAGCAGATACAGATTTTGTCTTTATACAAACTCCTAGTATTTGCAATACGGGTAACACTGTAGACATTCGGGTACAATGTCTACTAAACATTCAGGGACATGAATTCACTTTACATGCTTTTATTGATAGTGGCGCTACCACTTCTATGGTTGATGAATCTTTGTTATTATCACTACTTCCTCCGGACCTTATTAAACAAACTAATACTCCTCTTATGAGTACACAGTTTGATGGACAACATATAGCTTGTCATAAATTTGTCAAAAATGTTCATCTTCGGTTTTTTACCAATTGCGGCATTTTCAGCCCTCCTCTTTCTATGGCCCAACTTTGGGTCCGCTCGATGCCCCATAAATCATTCCTCTTATTCTTGGTCTCAACTTCCTGCTCTCCTCTGATCGAGCCCTCTTTTTAACTCGTGACTATGTTACCTTTTTGTCTTCTCCTATTTGTGCCCCTATTCTCTCTGCCTATCCCCCAGAGGTGTGTGCTCGCCAGCGTGGTGATACCCTTTCCCCTTTACCTTTGCCTCTGCCTGAAGCCCAAAACCCAACTTTAGTCGTTCATGAGCAAAAACATTTTGATTCTTGGAATAAGGGTAATAAACTATCCTTGAATAGTTATAATGAACCATCATTTATCTTATTTCAGTATTTCATGGTTTAGCTTGATTGCCCCCCAATCACTTACGCCAAGTAACAAGAATAGCAGAGATAAACATTGATAATTTTAGGTAATCTGACCTTATTTTTGGGTTTAGCCAACATGACGCATCATTTGATCATTTATAGGCACTTCATTCATGTAAGGTTATTGCAATAACGCAATTTTCCCATTAAGAATTGGATAATTTTATCGTTTGGATTTAGGAATAGAGAAAATGTAGGTTGGGTGTAGATAATTTCTTTCTATCCAAACCTGCAAATGCTTTGGATAGGGCTAGGTATTTTCACACGAGGCATGCAATGGCTCCAGTTTGACTGGCTGTTCATCTGATGGAACTGCAAATTTTCAAGTACACAGATCAAATTGTTTTAAGTAATTTATCCTTTCTTGTTGTTTGTTATCACTCTTTGAAATAAGTTAGACCTTAATGCAATATTAAGATTGAAACTTCTCTCTCTCTCTTTCTTTTCTTATTTATTTATTTTTCTTCTTTTGGAATTACTACCCATTTTGGTCTGAATTGCTCTTGCATAGCACACTCTGATAGTGAATCATGATAGTTGTTGAACTAGTAAGAACACCTTATACATTTGGAAATTCACACAGGTCACCTTTTTTCTCATTGTCCATGATCAACCAACTATCTAATTCCAACACACTTCAAACTGACTGTTCAAGGCTCGATCATAAACACTCAGTAACACTCGGGTGATTTCACAAGGTGAAATGGTTCAGAAACCTCAAATCATGATCACTTATGGGGTTTCTCCTCCGTCCATAGTTCCAGGTCATTTCTTTTCATGGCTATGTGATACTTCCGCGCTTGCTAATTTTATTGTTTGGCTGTGTCATTGTCACAATGACAGCTGCATCATGCACCTGTTGATTCAGCAACGCACTAATTGCATAATATATTTCTGAAACTGCTATCATTTTCCCTTCTTTCATCTCAGCAACCATAATAGGTGGCCACTAAAAGTATTTTGAGTGTTTACTGTATATAGTTTCGCCCATCCTTTGCTTTCCATGTGTTTCAGTCTTAACCTTGATTCGTGTTTCCCAACATATGGTTTATAGTTAAATGAGATGGAACATATATTCAGCTTAACTTTTATTTCCATTTTTTAGAGTTCATTCTCTTCTACGTTCATCTTTTGCTATTTTCCACAGGATGTTTGCAACACCAAATTTCTCAGAAGCTGCCGTTCGTCTAGTTTATCGATAGTATTACTGCTGTCAGTTCGCATTGATCAGTGTCTGAAGTCGATAAATAAATCGACGTTATATGATCCTGATAACTCATAACACGTGCGCGCGCAAGTTAAGTCGAGTTGAAGAGTGATTGAAGTTAGGTGTTACTTGGTTTTGCTTTGATCTATTTGTTTGTGCATCACATACTGACTGGACTTTTAGACTATTTAGGAAAGCAAGTATATAGTTGAAATATTTTATCCTCTCTTCTCGTTGATTGCAAAATGTTGAACGATTTGAAGATTCATTGAGTACGTGTGCTTAATCTGTCGATTTCGGTCGTGGCTTGCA
The DNA here is from genome assembly GCA_024364735.1 of Boesenbergia rotunda. Taxonomy (NCBI): domain Eukaryota; kingdom Viridiplantae; phylum Streptophyta; class Magnoliopsida; order Zingiberales; family Zingiberaceae; genus Boesenbergia; species Boesenbergia rotunda. Next base: position 153,404 of record JAGFNQ010004956.1, read on the forward strand.
TGAATGGCTATTTTAATGTGTCAATTACAATTTTTCGTTTGATTAAAGATTCCCTTTTTTTATCAGTTCCATTTCTCAATAATTTTTCTGCTCATCGTTCTTTCCATTCCAAGAGGTACTATTTAGATATATTTGACCCTGAAATTGTTCTCTTTTTTAAATAAATAAAAAATGAATGAATACTAATCTCCAGTTATAATTAAGTTATCATTCAAACATTTGATTTCTAACTATGAATGTTAAATTATCACCTTGATCGATGTCCAGTTATAACGGATATTTAATCAAGAAATATTGATTTCTAAATGGGTTTGATGTTACCTGAATACTAAAACTTGTTTTCTTTCTCAAAAGAGTAATGATCTTCATCAAAAGAAAATAAAAATCGAAATCTTAATCATCAAACACACCTAGCAAACATCTAACAAGATCAACACAAAATCTATTGCAGATTGAGATAGCATAGGCATCAACAAAAACCCCACAACGCAATCCGGAAGAACCGTTCGGAAACACCATCTACTTAAGGAGTAGTGACAGATCAACAAGTCTGCCATTTTTAACATCCGTCAAGCTTTTTACTAATTACTAGTTGCCTTCCTCCTCCGAGCCCTTCAAGTACAGAGACTCCGTGCCGTCGCCACTCTGCCTCGCTGAGTTCCCGCCGCGCCCTTCCGTCGACAATCCACTCCCACCTTCCTGCTTCGATGAATTGCCGCGGCCGAAGTCGGGAAAACCCACACTCGCTTCGCCATGGAGGATGTTGAAGCCACCGCTCGCTCCTAGCTGCCCATGCAATGCTGCTTGCTGCTGCTGCAAAGAAGACATCGGCGACTGGGGATAGAGCATGGAGGTTCTGGCCGCCAGAGGGACTGCGGAGTCAGCTGCGGGGCTGGCTGGTGCGGCATGTAACGAGTGCCAGATTGCATCATACTATTCGGAGGAAACTGATGAAACAATGAACAGACATGCTCATCGTCAGTCATCATCAAATAAATTGCGTATGTCTCAACTATAGATTTTCCAGTTGAAGGATTTAGTAAGAGTCGAAGGCAATGATGCATACCTGAGCCAAGGTCGGAGCTTGTTGACTATCTGCAATGGCAGCGAGGTACATGAGGTTCCTCTGAAGTTTTGCTTGGTTTCTGCAATAGGAGATGAGATGTTTGTCAATATTTCAATAGGATCTAACAAGATACCATTAAGGTCTGATTAAGTTCCTAGTAGCTAGCAAACCATAGCTAGACATACTGAAATGCAATCTGTAGTAAATGATCCAATCTCACAAGATTTTATTTCTGATTGCATACAAATCAGAGGGGGAAAAAATGAAAAACTTATGCCAGAACAAGAACATCGAGAAAGTCTTAAACTGGCTGTTCATATTTACTTTCATAATGGTCATGTCCACCTGAAATTCGTGTAGAAAAAGAACTTACTCAGCACATTCTTCAGCTTTCCCTGTATTTTGGTTGTCCAGAATAGCCAGAATCAATTGCTTGTTCTCATCTAGATACTGAAGTATGAAGAAGCAAATATCAAATAATATTTGGATTTTGTCATAATATAACTAGAAATAAGCAAATAGGTACAAGAGAATGAAACCAGAGTTACAATAGCAGATTTAGGATCAAATGGAGAAGACAATATTATCTTCCTACTTTGTCTTGTCTTATTTTATGAGAGAATTAAGAAAGAGAGATTTGGGATGTGTATCTTCAACTGTTTATCCAAAATCAAAAGCCAAGGGCTTTTTTATTACCAGTAAAACTGTAAAAATGAAAATAAAAAAAAAGAAAGAAATCATAAGCGATTAGTAGTACATAAGAAGATCAGCAAACTTTCATCCAACAGCAACAAAAAAAAATGCACTTTAATCAACTCACAACGAAAAGATTACTTTAAGAAGAAGATTGGAAGGAGTTTTTTCACCCATCAGTAACAAAAAATTGCACTTTAATCGTCTAATAAAGAAAAATATTACTTTAAGAAAAAGAGAATATTATCTATTTTTTCACCCATTAGGAACAAAAGTTCTGCACTTTGATAAACTGAGATAGCCCAGCAAACATCAAGAGAAGGAAGAAAGTTCACACAAAACTCTTGAAAGAAAAACAAAAGCTGAATCACACAGCATGAGGGCACATCCACCAAACATTCAATATAAAGCTGATGAACACCCACTGCACTGCAAAAAACACTCCAATAAACAGATCCCAGCAGAGGAATGAGAGAACTTTGAGGAGGAAAAGGATCACCTGCTGGATGATATCAGTGGTGACTTGATTTGGGGAAGCATAAGCTGCCATCATGGGCTGCATCTGCATGAGGTGCTGCTGCATGATCTCTTCAAACCAGCCTTTGTTTTGTATTTTCTTTTTTTCCCTTTCAAAATACTATATGCCTTCTCTTCTCCCGTCTTTGGGTTATACTTGTAAGAGACAAGGAACAGGAAACGAGAGGGCAACACGTGGTCACCTTCGTCCTTGTGTTTTTACTGAGGTTATTTCTATCCCTCTCTCTTCTCTGTGTGGTCAATGGTCGTCGCAACCAAATCTTAAACTCTCTTTTGCATGTGTTCACTAAGTTGCAATATACTAATTCCAAGGTTCTAAATATCTTGATTATTTATCAAAAAAAATAAATCCAAAACTAAAGTTTTTCAATTTTGTCTTTTAAGTTAAATAGTTTACCCAATAGATTATATATTGAGAATTTTACCATAAGAAAAAGTGCTATTTTAATTAAACATTTTAAGCTCCTATTTATTAAAAAATATTTTTATCCTATGTCTTGCATCATCTTCTCTGTTATTAAATGTCACATTTCACTGTTTAAGCTTATTTAAGAGCACTTCAGTTATTTTTTTAAACTTTAAATCTTGCTGCAATATGATTCTTTCACCTTAAATACACTTGTAGTTAGCAACCTTACATCCTAAAATAATCATTTGAATCTTTCAAGTGTTCATAAAAGAGCAAATCTGGAATGCTTCTTGGTAAAATTATAGATAAAAACGCATTCTGATAAAATATTAATTATGATTTTTTTCCCTTCTTTGTCGGTTTGGGGGTAAAACACACTCGAGCATTTGAGAAATCAGGTGTCCTGCAACTGTGCAGTAGTATATCTGCATGCTTAAGAATACATCCAAAATTTATAATTTGTAATTTTGCCAATCTCTTCAATTAGTAGGAGACAAAAGAAGGAAAAATGGAGCCATCATCACATACTTGGGGTTGGGTCAAATCTTTGTGCCAGTTTCAGAGGTTGATGAGGCACACGGATCATGTGAGATCTCTCAGGAAGAACTTCAAGAACAGGAGAGTAGCAGATATGATTGCAGATCATGCATGAACTAAGAGTGGAAATCTAAAGAATCTAATCTTCATTTTTGATCTTTGATCAGAATTTATCAAACTTTTATCAGCATTGAGCTCGTAAATTACCTCGTGGGCTTGCAGACTTTCCCCATAGAAAGTTAATATTCTGCATCAAATAACTTGGGACTACGAGAAGTGCAGTCTCATAAAAAGGCAGCAACTTTATCCGGAAAGAAGTTAATGTGGAGCTGAAGAGTGGAGAACAGCTGAACAGGTATTTAATGCTGCATACAGAATTGAGACTTCAATAAATTTAAATGAGAAGGAGAAAAAAGGATTTTTTCCCTATTTCAATTTCGATCACAGTTATCGATGAGAAAACTGATGAACAGGATGAATCAAAATGTGACACTCGTAGACAAAATGGTCAGTGTCTGGTTTTGCAGAGAGTGCAGCTATTGTTGAAAAAGCTGTGCAGTAATGTACTTTCCAATAAGAGCTCTTCCTCTTTTAGCATTGCAGCCAGTGATCACAAGAGCTCCATTTGCATTTTCAAAGAGCGTGGTGTGAAAGTAAAAGGATGAGATGCTCCCTGTTGGTGAAACAAGAAAGGCCTCGGCTGGTGACTGGAGCAGCATGTCGTGGCCTGGGTTTGATGGGATGGCCATGGTGTGAAGTGTGGGGGAGAGAAGGGATGGGATCGGAATCATGTTCTTTTTCTTCTCGTTTTTCCCTTCGTGCCAAGGACTGCAGGAGTAGAAAGAAAGAAAGAAGAAAGAAAGCGACCTTTGCCTGCAACTATGGCAGTGGTGCCATGTCCTTCACCTCGGCTGCTAGCTAATGGCATGGCATCATCTTTGCATGCCTTGCCTCCTCCCTCATCGCATTTTTATCTCATCATCTGTTCTTTACTAGTTACCACTGGTAAAATCAGATTCTACCCTTCCATTGAGCGTGTCAGGGATCTTGTTCCACCGGTCACAAGTCAAAATCAAAACATTCTGAGACATTTCAATCGCCCACCAGTGATCTTCTAACGAATTTCAGTGCAGTTCAAGGAGGGTTTACGTTGGTCCTTCTGTTTTTCTTGTTCGTTTCCACTCGATTACTTTGTAGCTGCAAATTCAAGCAGAAAACAAAATGAAGCAGATGTTGTGAACTGGATTTGATCACAACAAAATGCAAAGAATTTTCGACAAACTTGCATTCTAAATTCCAAATTAGTTCCTTGTAGTTTCCTTACAAATGCATGGTTTGCTACTTCATCTATATATATATATACACACGCCATTACATCAACCAATCAAACAATCATCGGGAATGGGTTCTGATAAGAGCTTCCTGTGCAAAATGATCACAGCCTTGATCTTCATCATCTTGTTTCTTGTCGTGTTAGAATCTCCGGCCGAGGCACGGGACTTGAAGAGCGGCAAGGTAGCGCGATGGATGTGAATACTGTTTTCCAGTCCCTGCAGAAAGGATCCGGCCACGCTTCTCAAAGTTCGGGTTGTACCAGTACCCCCGACAACACAGGTGGGGTTTGTCCGCCCGGCGTAAATCATCCTTGATAGCTCACCAAATGGCGGTTTCAGAAGAAATAAAAGGCATTTTAGGTAAAATAATATTATAAATGTATTCAATGAATATTATTAATTTGTTTAATTATAATATTTAATATTTATATATAAATATATTAATTTTAAAATTATATCAAATAAAATAATCAATTTTATAATGTAATCTTGATTATATTATAAGATTGATTATTCCTTATCAAATGTAACCAACGAGTTATATGGGAGTGTTTGGGAGAGCTTCTGCTAGCTGCTTTTTAGATTCTGGCTACACAAAAGTACTTTTGAGTATTTGTGAATACCAGATTCTGCTTTAACTTCTATAACTTTTAGCCAAAAGTTGGAAGCAAGAATTTGATGCTTCTATCTGCTTCTGCTTTTCTATTTATGATATAACATTTAAATAATATAACATTTTACCTTATTACCCTTGACTTAATTTTATCTCTCACCTCATTCATTCACGTCGCTTCCCAAATCGGCGGAGGCGGAGCGGAGGCGAAGGTGATTTTTATATTTTTAAATAAAATTTTATATTTTTATATAATTTATATTTTCAGAATTATATATATATATTATATTTATATAAATTATATAATGTTTATTTTTTATTAATTTTATATATTTTTTTATAAATTATATTATTTTCAGAATTTATTTTTTATATAAATTATATTTTATTGATAGTATCGAAATTATATTTAAATAATTAAAAAATGATTAATTTATATAGTTTAAGGATATTATTATTATTTAATTAAAAATTAAGTTTGGAAGTACTTATTCTCCCAAACACTCAAACTTTATCTTGTATCAGCTTTTGGCTTCTATTTCCAAACACTGTCTACTTTAGCTTCTTACTAACTTCAAGATAATTACTACAAGAATCACTTTTCAAGAAGTAAAATCTCTCCCAAACACTCCTATAGTGTAGGTCCGTTACTTTTTGAGTACCTTGGACGAGCAAGAGTTTCTTTTCTAATTCATCGCACAATGGCCACTGGCGCTTTGCATCAATGACTATTTTATCGCCCTTTGTTGTATTAATCCATTTTGAAAAGTTAAATATTTAGATTATAAAAAAATTAATAGTTATAATGTAAGGTGATATATTGTCATAATATCGAATCACTTAAGCAATTAAGAAGCTTCTTCCTCTAAGCGCCACATCAAAAACTAAATAAATCAGAGGCTAACAAAAAAAAACTAATATGAATATTTTACACTTTACATAGATGCAAGGTCATTTTGGGATTCCATTTCTTAATATCACAATCAAAATGAATTCGGACTTTTATCATCTCTTCTGAATTGACGTTCCAATATCTTCTTGATATTTTTCTCCAGGGCCGTCTTTAGGCATAGGCCATTAAGACCTATGCCTAGGGCCTCAATTTGAATTGGGGTCCATTATTTTTAATATATTAAACATATTTTTATTATATATTTTAAGAGAATCGAAAAGAATAAGGTCCTGATAAAAATTTTACGTATCTTATTTTTCAGTCAAAACTATAGATTTTATGAAAATCTTATTATGGTTCCAATGGATAGAGTCATAAGGGGTTCTCTTTTTAATATTTTAAATTTAATTTTTTTTATGTATGTTATTTTATAAGATCTAATATATTCTTCTTCAATATCTTTTAACCTTAGCCTTCTCTCATTACATTTATTTTTTGTTAGTGACGTTTTCTTTTCTAATTAGTAAGAATATGAATTAGAATTTTTTTATCCATGCATTGCAAAATAAAAAATATTAGTCTTTTTTCGAGTTCCTCCTCTTCCCTTGACTAGCTCCCTCTCTTTGTACTTCTCTCGCTCATTGATATTGGGAAAGAGAAATTACATCTAACGCTGTCATGTTGATTCGGTTGGTGCTACTATGCTTCTTGCTTAATTAAGTTCAAATATTGAAGGATTCATCTATATCGTGTTCGATCAAAATAGAGGATTTTATTATTTTTGAGCAATAGTGAGTTAGATATATTTGTCATTTCACTTCCTTAATAGACATTAAGTTTTGCTTTTATTTATATGTATTTACAGTAATACATTTTTTGATTTCCCTTTTATTTCTATTCTATCATTTACAACTATTTTGGTTTAGGTGATAAAAAATATGATTTATTTTTTCTTTTATTTTGTGCCTAAAATGACTTATTTAGATTTTAATAAATGATAATGGCTGGTTTGATATCATTACGATCTTCATTTTCTAAAGATTATATTAAGTTTTATCATTTTATATATGTATTATATATTTATTTATTTTTTGTAATTTACGGTGATGATGAGTTGAAGATGAAAATATGATTTTTTTTCTATTATTGTCCCATTTTATTTATTTCTTTTTTAAGAGTTATTATTTTCTTCTTTTATTTGAGTAATTAGATATATTTTTTTTATCTTTCTTAGTTTTTAAACAATTCTAAATATATTTATTTTCGACCAAGTCGGTTGTCAGTTACAAATCCGAATAAAAAAGGACGAGTAAATTTTTTTAAAATAATATTAAAGATTTTTTTTCGCCTAGGCCTTAAATTAGCTTGAGCCGACCCTTTTTTTCTCATATTTATTATTTATTTATTTATTAATTTTAACAAAGAGACGAGGAATTTTAAAATAATTATTTGTTTTAATAAAATTTTCCGTCTACCTTTATATACCATGTGACCTATTATTATCAATATTCAAACAAGAATAAGATAGTTAAATTTAAAAAAAAAACTAAAAACGGATAATTAAAAGACAGTTTAAGTAAAAGAATCCGTTCTTACAAATTATGAAATCGTGTAAGAGTGAATAATTTTTATAAGGAATAAAATCTTTCTCATTTAAAAGGATTGCTTGATTATTATGATTTACTTCTTTGAGTCAGATGAGTAAGATTGTAAGATATTTTTTTCTAATAAAATGATAAACTTGAATATTAGATTACTGGATCGTTATAAATACTTTTAATTTTATTCTGATAATCATTAGGAAAATTTTGCGAAGCCAAATCGAACATTCTTGGGGAAAAAATAGTTTCAAAAATCGTGTCACTAACAGGAGAATATATAACCGTGGAACAAAAAAAATATCATCCTATTTATTAATCTGTAATAAATTTCACAAATATAAATTAATCACCGAAATCCGAATGAATTTCCCGATGCGAATGATCCTGTCCGTCCATTATTTCTCTCTAATAGGATATTTATGCGTTGGTTCATAGTCGATTTTTTTTTTTTTTGAGTAGGGAGAGTGAAAATGAGAGAATGAAGAGATAGTGAATTGCATGGCATGACGTGACATTTTATATATACACATTTAATTATCGCTTGGACTCTTGAATCAAACTATACCTTTAAGAGCACAGTAAATCCGTCGGAGAACGTAACATGCAAAGTATCATCATACCATTAATCATGATTTTCACTCTTTCATTTTCATTCGCACTGTCATTTTTTTTTTTTCGAAAAATCTGGATTCTTTCACCGTCTCGGCTTCTCAGCTATCGACTAACCTCGATCGTCTCGATGGCGAAGACACGGCAGGGCAAGCGAACCCTCGATTCCTACACGATCAAGGGCACCAGCAAATCGATCACCCGTAATTGCCTTTCTTTCGTTTGGATAGATCGGATTTTGATTTTTTTTTTTCCTTTTCCTTTTCCTCGTTTTCAAGGGATCGAAATGGGTTTAATTTTTTGCAGCCGGCGACTGCGTTCTGATGCGAGCGCCGGACTCGTCGAAGCCTCCGTACGTTGCGAAGGTGGAGGGAATAGAGGCGGGAGCTCGTGGTGGCGTGAGGGTCAGGGTGAGGTGGTACTACCGTCCGGAGGAGTCGATCGGAGGCCGGCGCCAGTTCCATGGCTCCAAGGAGGTGTTCTTGTCCGATCACTATGACGTGCAGAGCGCCGACACGATTGAGGGGAAATGCTCCGTGCACTCCTTCAAGAACTACACTAGGCTCGGTGCGGTCGGGAACGATGATTTCTTCTGTCGATTCGAGTATAGGTCTGCCACTGGGAGCTTCGTCCCAGATAGAATCGCAGTGTAAGTTATCACTTTTTCGAATGCACCGTTATGCTCGTCTCATCATTCTTAACTATACATGGTATACATTGAAGATAACTGCAATCTGATTCTTTTCCAAAGTTTGTTTCTTTTGCTATCTGTTATGTCATGAGTGATCGGGGATTTTTTTTTTTTTTTGATAATCTTTAACTTTGGCTAACTTACTAGCAACAAATTTTCATAATTGCTAACAATTAGTTGCCCAAGTTTTACTTCTGATGATCAGTTTTTTCATCTGTTGTTTGCATAACCACATATATTGTTTTTGTTAATCTATCTGTTTGTTCTTATTAAAGTATTAAGTTAGGTATTCCCCTTACTTCACTGAATGGATGATTTATATCGTATCTGTTTCCTTAAGTTGATTGTGATTGGACATCATTACATGTTTTATGCTCGTCCTTGTAGATTTCTTGGGGTTTCTATGAAAAATTTTAGACCCTAGATGTTAATTGTCATTTTGCTATAGTCTGTTTGACCTTATCTTAGGAAGTTCATCGCTTTGCATTTTCATTCTTTATTGTGCTTGAATGATTACTTGGTGAATACTGGATCAATATTCAATGCCTCTTCAAAGTAAACTGTGTTGTTCTCCAGTAATATAAGTTACACCTCATGTACTCTTACCTTCAGATTAGTGAAGATGCACTGGCACTATTATTTTTTGCTTAAGGTGATTGTAAAATCGGCAAAGAGTTATCTGAAATTCCATCACAATTTGATGTTCCTGATTTAATCGGTGTTTAGAAAAAAATTGTCAAAATTATGCATAAAGATTTTGGGAAGAGACGCTGTCACATTTGTTAGATAGTCATCAATAAGAGCAAAGTTCTCAAAACCAAACTATAACAAACCTTGTATTTCTGACCTTGCTGAAATTGTACACACTGATATTTTGCTGTTATGAATATTTCAAGTCATGTCAACGCCAACAATGTTGCTAAATGGAGGTTAGAATAAGATGGATGAGCCAACCCAAGCTGTCCAGACATCATAGCTAGTAGTTGTTCATGTTATTTTTCATCACTAACAATTTTTTTGATAGGTTTTGCAAGTGTGAAATGCCATACAATCCTGATGACCTTATGATCCAATGTGAGATTTGCCATGATTGGTGAGCTTCTTCAATTTGTTCATCTTCATTATGTTATGACTCTATGATTCTATCAAGCATCTGACTTGTATTGTCTTTTGGTTGACGTTAAGCCACACATTAAGATATTTTGAACTATATCACTAAGTTTATCCTAAAGCTAGAAGTACATTTACCGTTGGATCAATTAATTTAGTAGATTATTTCTTGTCAACTCTTTCAATTGAGTTAGGCTGTGGGTCAATCTTCTGAAACTGGGAAGCTTCCATTGAATGTTATTATCTCCTCCCTTTCCTTCTTCTTTCTATTTTTTTCACCTTTTTCATTTACTTTTGAATGATCATTATACTATTCATACTAGGTTTGTTTTAGGGACGATTTTGCAAATGCCAAACAAAGAAACAATCTCACTTCAACCATTAAGGGCATTGAGTTATTTGGATGACTCACAAGTGATATGTTTTCAATAGAACAATTTGTTTGGTCACTTCAATTCACTTTTCCAAGTCATAGGTTGGGTCTTTTGCAGGTCCTAATGTACCACAATAGGGTGTATACTTTTTTGTTGGTTTTCAAGGTGCCCAAATGGGCCTAATGGGGGTGTAGATTTCGACATAGTCGCATCATGTGTGTCGAATCCTAGGAAAACCACGACTAAAGGCTAAACAAAAAGCTTTCGAGTACCATCCTTGAATATATGTTTCCTTAGAATTCCCGGTGCTTCCATGAACAGTTGAGCCATCGTTTTACCATAGAAAAGAGCCCTAAATTTGGTTAATCTAGCAAACTTAGACCCACATCTTATATAACTTCAATAATGTGTTTTGCACATTTGAGAGAAGACTAAAAGACATTGCAGGTGATACGGGCCATGTGGTGTAAACATATAACCATTTAGATTATCAGTATGAAAGCTAGTTGTTATGAGTTACAAGAGATGCACAATCAAGTGATGAAGCCTCAGCTGCCCCTTCAGTTGTTCCAGGTTGAGAGTTCAATAGTGGAAAGATAGAGAAACTCATGAGTCCTGATTGATGTCACTTGATGTATCCAAGTACAGTATTCAATTTGAATAGAGGAATCACTCATTTCAGTAAAGTGCACTTGCAAGGATAATTCATCAACTGCTACATTAATTCCAAATTATAATTACTAGGAAATCCAACTCCATAACTTGTAACATAGCAAATAGAGTTCGGTTATTGCTTGCATGAGAATAGGAAGTCACTCAAAATATACACCTATAATATTTTTAAATAATAATTATCTGCTAAATTAAAAATTGATAGGATGGTTTTTGGTGGGTTATATGAGCCAAATACCTCACACTCCTGTGTCACTTATTTGCCACCAAAAATCTTTGCATTTTAATGCTATTCAAGAAGACACTGCTGTTGTTTATTTAATCATATTTTATATCGATTTATACAAGCTGCATTTCCCCCTAAAATCTAAGTCTCAATTTTATTGACGTATTCCTCTCTATTCCAGGTACCATCCTTCATGCATTGAAATGTCTGTTGAGGATGCTAAAAAGATTGAACACTTCTCCTGCCAGAATTGCTTAGGGGAAGATATAAAGGAGACCAAAAGTCCCATACTTCAAAGCAAACAGAAGTGAAGGTAAATGAATTCAGCAGAGTGCAACAAATCCCCTAGATAAGATATTTCAAGCATGAATTACTCTAATAATGGCATCATTTTTGATACATTTCTGAAAATTTTACCTCGATAATTCAAAGAATCAGATGCAGTTAGGAAGAAGTCGCAGTATCTACGGTTTGCTTCTCATATGAATTTCTTTCCTAACCTGCTGTTTGCCGCTCTGTTGATGGTGATTATTGCAGTACCCAAAGAATTTTTTTCTCTTGAACTAAAAATTGTTATAATGAGCAGGTGGATTCGAAACGACAGCGTAGATGACACGTCGAATGCCACCTCGTCGAAATGACTGTACATACATAATCTGTAAGTTTCAGGTGTGTGGCTGATGCGTCTGCTACTACTACTCGCTGGGTTTTGTACACATAGATCGTTGTGTTCTCTTGTTGATGCATGTATATCAGGGAGTCCTTCCAAAGGAACTCTCACCTGATCAATGTATGTTAAACCTGGGCCTGGTCACAGAATATGCATTAAAGAAGTCCCACTGTTTCCTAAGAATAATAAAGTTCAAAAGTTGTTGTGCAATGATCTCTGCTTTCTGTTGTTTAGTAATCAGGACATACTGTACATATGCGGTGGTATAACCTCTTAATCCATTTTTAAATTATCATACATCAAATTTACATTCTTGAGCAATAGCATTTTTAATCTTTAACCACGAACTGTATTCTTTCCAATAATATCGAGAAGTTAAAACATTCATCGAATGATATGAATACCGTAAGGCCCTGTTTACTTGGGAGAGTGGAAAAGAAAATTGAGGAAAGTTTTCCATGGTAGAAAACTCTCCCCATTTACTTCATTAAAATTAAGGGAGGAAAAGGAATCTTAATCTATCAGTGGTTTATTTTGAATAGGGGTGTCAAAAATCAACACGACCCGACGACCCGACCCGAATCGATCCGAAAAAAATCGGGTTCGGGTTGAAAATTTTCGAGTTCGGGTCGGGTTCGGGTTGGGGGGTTCGGGTTGAAAAAATTTCGGGTTGGGTTCGGGTCGGGTTCGGGTTGACCCGAAATTTAATATTTTGTGGATTTTTTTGGGTTAAATCAAATTTTATTTTGAAAATTAAGATATTTTTATGTATATTAATATCAATATAGTATGATCATGATGAAGTATTGAGATAAAAGTGAAGAATTATAGGGAAAATGGCGAAAAAAGACGTTTTGAATCGGTTTTTTCGGGTTATTCGGGTCGGGTCGGGTTGGTCGGGTTCGGGTTCGGGTTCGGATTTGGGGGTTTCGGGTTGAAATCGGGTTCGGGTCGGGTTCGGGTTGGGAGATAAAAAAAAATTTCCCAACCCGACCCGAACCCGACCCGACCCACCCGAATTGACATCCCTAATTTTGAAGTAAAATTTGATCACTGCCAAACTGGGCGGAAAGCAAAGGATGGAAATAATAATGACGCATGTGCCCTCCCTTCAATCACAAAATTACATACCATATATAATTAAATATAACTCTTCGTTTTCTCCTAATTTTTTTTTCTCTTTCCGAAGACAACACCCATGCTCTTTCCAGGCAAGTTCTTCTACCATTCTTCAAGAGCAATTTTTATCATTATTAGATTTCCTTGATAACGTCTGCAGCCTTTCCTCAGCAAAACGTTTGCTTTCCTTGGTAAAATATTTTGTTGTTTGATTTTTTATCACGGTTATCCATTTTCAAAATCTAGTCTTTTTTCACCATTACCTTTTACCCTATTGAAGAATTTCTCATTATTATACTAGTTATAAGTGTATAAAGTGAGATGGATTCTTTTTTGTTATTATTGCTTGCTACTGTAAGGAATCGTTCAATAGTGTAATAAATGTTATTTTTGAAATAATTATTTATTATCGTTCAATAGGATAATAAACGTTATAAGATGTCTTTAATTTTTAGTTTGTAGTAATTACTCTTTGAACTGTTCTATTTCAATCTATATTATTATTGTTACTCTTTGTACAGGTTTAATAAGATGGAGTGGGATAATGGCGAAGGAGATAATCAAAATATTACTGATTATTATCAAGAGAATGATAGTAGTTTGGATAAGAGCTCGGATGATGAAGTTTTTATAAATAGGAATTACATAGTTGTTCTTTGGATGATATTGAAGGATATGAGAAAATATGTAGATAGGGGTTTAACACAGAGCAATGAGCAAAAAGATGATGTTCGATGGGTTTTATTGCATAATCTTATGACTTCTAGCGACGCATGTCATAGTATTCTTAGGGTGAGTTTGGATGCTTTTAAACACGTGTGAAATATTAAAGCACAACAATAGGGTAAAAGGCAATAGGAATTCAAGTGTTGAGGAAAAGGATGCTAAATTTTTATATTTGCTTGGTCATGATGTCAAAAATCGAGAATTGAGTTTTTTCTTTCGTCGTAGTACAAGGACTACTAGTAATCACTTTCATGAAGTCTTGAAAGCCATTATTGGCCTTCATGCTGAATTTATAAAGCAACCAGATGGATCTAAAATTCCTCCCCTTATAGAGAGTAGCAACAGATTCTACCCTTATTTCAAGGTATTTTTTTTTTTTATAATTTTGAACTTTAGAAGTTTTGTAATGTACTTTGTAGCTACATATGTCGATTGTCACTCAATTGCAGGATTGTGTTGGTGCATTAGATGGAACTCATATACGTGTTAAGGTATCTGATGTAGATGCACCTTGATATATAGGAAGAAGGATTGGCCAACTACCAATGTGTTAGCTAGATGCTCCTTTGATTTGAAGTTTATATATGTCCTAGCCGGATGGGAAGGAACTGCATCTAATTCTCAAATCATAAAAAATACCCTATCTAGACGTGATAAATTGATAATTCCTCATGGTATCTAGTTTACAATCTATGTTCATTGGTGGACAACATTTGAAAGTAAATATGACTAAATTATATCTTTGATTTGGTGGTAGGTAAATACTATTTAGTTGACTCTGGGTTTATGTTGAAGAGGAACTTGATTACCCTTTATTGAGGAATTCGTTATCACTTGAAAGAATATTCTAGATGTGGCCCTACAAATGCAAAAGAGTTATTCAATCTTCGACATGCATCTCTTCGCGGTGCAATAGAGAGAGCTTTTGGGGTTCTAAAGAAGGGATTTCCAATTATTGCTAGTGGAACAGAACCTCATTATGAAATTGACATTTGTACAAATATTATCTTAGCATATTATATTCTTCATAATTTCTTAATGGGGATAGATTCAAATGAGAGATTAATTAATGAAGTGGATCGTGAATTGAGTGCAAATTCTAATGATGAAGTGAGTCGCAATCAAAGACAAGACGATGACTGGAGGCAAGGAAGTATGATTAGAGATAGCATAGCTAATGCTATGTGGTTGGATTACAATATTGACTAAAGAAGGATATTGATTATGTGTGACTCTTTATTGTACTTTTATATGCTAGCAATGTTTGATTCGAACAATGTAATGTGTTGAATATGTTTTTTGATAAATTTTAATGTCAGATATTCATCTATTGGATTTTAATGTTTTTTTGTATATATAGAATTTGCTTATCAGTTCAATGTTGTTATACTTGAATGTTTACAATTATGAATAAGATTTGATTTTTTTCATCTTCATGTGTGCATTTTGAAGCAGATGTTCATTAAGAATGGGTACACCAATTGAACATGTTAAGAAAGATGTGATTAAGTGGATTGAAGAGATGGATAGGATTTTTATAGATGCTATGTTAGAACAATAAGTTAATGGTAATCGAATAGGTGACACTTTCACATTAACTGCATACAAAGATATGATTGTCATTTGTAGTGAGAAGATTAAAATCCCATTGACGAAGGATAATTTGAAGAACAGAATTAAAACACTGAAAAGTCACTTCAATTCATGTTATGATTTGTTTAAGAATGCAAGCGGAGTTCAATGGCATGCTGAAAGTAGAAGATTTGAGGCTGAGGAGGAGGTTTGGATGCAACTTATTAATGTAAGTATTAATTATGGAAACAATTGGCTTATGGTTAAATTTTCACTACTATATTTCTAATTATGTTTAAATTTGTCTAAGCTAATCCATCAATCAAAAAGTGGAGATATACCCCTGCACCTCATTATGAGAAGTTGTTAGAGTTGTTTGCTCACGATAGGGCAAATGGCCAAGGAGCTTCCACTGCTGCTGAAAGAAATATTGAAATTATTTTAGTGGAAGAACAAAGAGATCTTGGACTAGATGATGAATATGAGAATTTCGAAGTGATCCCTGATAGTCCACCATTTGTTGAGCAATCAAAGAAGAGAAAGCTTGCATCTATTGAATCATATAGAAGTAAGAAAAATTCAGCCATCAACATTAATGTCAAGGAAGTTGTTGTCGCAATTGATCGTTCAACTTCAGTGATTGAAAATAGGTCATTTCGCCAACAAAAAGTGAATGAGAAACTCTACAAAGCTCTAGTGTATGCTGGTGTTCCAGATAAAAATATACTTGTTGCATATCTATTCTTAGGAGAGAACAAGGAGAAGATGATGTTTTTCATGGAATGTCCACCAGAGAAGAGATTGGAATTTCTAAAGATGATATTCTCTTTTTGATTTTGATCGGTTGTGTCAGTATGAATAGTCATAATTTTGCAAAACTCTAGAATATTAAGTATGAGAGAGTCGAGTAATACTTTTGATATAAGAAAGTACAATTCAATATTTTAGTTGGTAACAATTTTATCGTACTTATAGATTATTTTCAAGTAATATTTGTGATTGACAATTTCTTATTTATATTTTGATTGACAACAATTTTACAGTAATTGTAAATTATTTTCAAGTAAAATTTATTACCTAAACTTTTTGTAATTTAATATTTTAGTTGATAATAATTTTATCATATTTTGGTTGGCAACGTATTTAGATTATATTTTAATTAATAATAATTTTTAATTATCAAGATAAATAAATTTTATTTCATTAATAGTAATATAATATATTCAATTTTATAGTGACATGTATTCATCCGCATGATTAATTTCATATAAATAAATAATAAGTCATATAATATTAAATTGAGAAGGATAAGATATTTTAGACCATCAATAATTTAACTTTCTTTCCATTTATCTAAAGTAAACAATTCAAAGAATTGATTGTATATACCTTCCTCGATTAAAGTAAACAAACACAACATATTATGAATTCTCTTTCTTTTCTACCCTCCTAGGTTTGTGTTATCTATCATGATCCACTCCTCGAGGTAAACGGAGCATAAGTCAGCAGATAGGATTGGAGGACCTGGATCGATCCAGTTAGACCGGATCCTATAGTGAAACAGGTGACCTGCTGAACCCTCCCGGCTAGCCACTGTCTTGAACCAATTGAGACTGTGTGAGCCTGATCCGGACCATGTCCGACCTGGTTCGGTTTATGCCGAACCAGGCGGTTGAATTGGTTGATCCTGATATATGAACCGGTTCCGGGCCGATGAACCGGACTGATGGTCCGAGCATGGCCCGTTTAAATATCTCGCGTCACCCGGCCCAGCACGGAAACGCCGAACAAGTTTCCTTCTCTACCCTGCTCGCAAAGGAAGCGGCACGGACAGAATCGCAAGAGCACGAGTAGTCGTATTGGAATTGTAGAAGAGGAGTTGCGAGCATATAACGGCGAAGGAAGAAGAAGAGGCGGAGGTGATGATGGAGGCGGCCGACATGGTGCGTGCATGGAGTTGGGGCGCTGGCACCGACGGGCAGTTGGGGACGGGCGTGCCCGAAGATCAGCTCCTACCCCTGCCTCTTTCTCATCTCCCCGCCTCCGTTTCCCGTATCGCCTGCGGAGGTGCCCACGCCATCGCGCTCACCGGTATTTCTCCTTTCTTGTAAAGCTTGCTTTATCTTAAAACAATACGGTTTTTGTTGAGAACAAGAAGAAAGATCTTTTTTTTTCTTTATTCATTGTAAGTGTTTAGGAATTTTCTTTCATTTACTAAACCACGATAACAAGCCATGTGAATTACTTGGGATCTGTTACGTGAATTTTATCAAACGATCGAGCTTCATGAAATTAGCATTCATGTGCTTGTTGTTAATTCCTACGCAATCCTCCACCTTCAATATCCGAGCTTAGGACTTGATATCCTCCTTAATCCATTTATAAACAATAAAGCGGCAAAACCACATCTTTAACATATTGTTGTCAATTGTTTTTGGCAAGTCTTTAGCTTGCATTGATGCCTTCCCAACTTCTAAAGTTGCTAAAATATAGCCCATCTATGCCAATGCTGTGATAATATCTCTCTAGTGTGAATCTTTCAGACGCTCTTCTGAGGCAATACTATCCAACGATTTCAATATTGTAAAGTCTATCTCCCCTCTGTAGGCTATGGACTCGAATTGACTTAAAAGTATTAGGCCCCGCCCTGTTTATTGTTTGTGATATTTTATTTCTTAATGAAAAACCTACTTCGGCTCGTTAAAAAAATAAAATGGACATTATTGGACATCAAGCAGCTTTTATTTTGTTGAAAGCCTTCTCTAAAAGGTTCAAAATCAGAATTAGAAATAGGGCATTGATTCGTGGAAAAGCGTTCTTCAGTTAGTTGCATGTTGAAATTGTCGATGAATCATCATCATCATAGTTCCCCATATCATAATTGATTATCATTCAAACAGTTGGAATTGTTGAATTTTGAAGGTTGAATTTGTTTTGAAGATCTGTGCTGATTTTTCATAATTTTTTCTCATTATGTTTCAACTAGTTGAAGAGGGCCTGCTAACCCTTCCTAATCTTCCCACTTGATTTTATTCTTAGAATGAATTTTCTGTATGCAGCATTATGAAACACTTGGAATTAAATGCTGGTTATTGTGGCACATTTATGATAATTTGTTCCTTTTCAACTCCATGTTTGTAGCTTTGCATTCCTCTTTCCAAGTACTATTTGGTATGTTTTCTAAGTGACTCAGTGTTTACAAAGTTGCTAAGATGTTAATCCATACATGACTTAATTTCTCGTAGGTGATGGTAGTGTTCTCACATGGGGAAGAGGTGCACAAGGTCAACTTGGTCATGAGAAGCTTGAAAGCCGTTCTCAACCAAAGCTTGTCAATTTTTTTGAGAGCTTTACTGTGTCCTACGTTTCTGCTGGATGGAATCACTCTGGTTTTGTTACAGGTTTTTGCATGCCATAATGATTTGTCTTTTCCATCTTAGTTCAAACTCAATGGCAGTATTAATTCTCTAAAATATGTTGTGCATCACTTTGCTACTCATCCCAAATCAACACTTGCAGTCAAATTTTTTTGATTATTTTTAGGAAAATTGGCCAACATAATAGCTTAAATTTCTTGCTGCCAAACAAATGGAAAGTGATTTTTCAATCCATGTTATGTAGATAAAAAGCTAAATTATGTACATCCATCTGGGACATGCTCCACTTAAGCATACGACAAGTCATCATTGCCGATGAGCAATGGGATGACATTTCACCTGCTTTACAACTTTGTAGCATAATAGAGTGAATTATATTATCAATGCTCAATTTTAACTTTGAACTTCATTAAAAAACCAATCTGTAGTAGAGATAATTTTTTCACAGAGTATGGCCTCAAGATATTCTTTTTCTGCACTCTTGAATCTTGATGTTTTTGTTAGTTTTATTGTTGGGTGTTTTTTGTGGTTGTTGGAAACTCTTGAATCTTGATGTTTTTGTTAGTTTTATTGTTGGGTGTTTTTTGTGGTTGTTGGAACAATCCTACATCATAGTTCTAGATATGCTATTTTGTGAAACCTTAAATAATCTGCATTTAGTGAAGGTATAGCTCAAGCTCATGATACTTTATCACTGATGATAATATGATTAGTTACTTATTCTTCATTGATAGTCTTCTTATGATTCTACATGTCATCATCTTGACTTATTGATTTTCCATAATCACCTACCTAGGGGAAGAAACTTAAAGATTTGGATCATCTGATTCTACCTGTTGCTTGAAACCTTTAATTTCTTCTGACAACTTCTCCATCTGTCACCTGAAGTTGTTTAGTTAATTCATACGGTGCTGGTATATTTTTCCCTTCCCCCTTCCTTTTGAGTTTTTTTTCCCTTCACTTTGCATAGATACTGGGCGTCTCTTTATGTGTGGAGATGGCTCATTTGGGCAGCTTGGCAATGGGAAAAACCAGTCACTCGACCATCCATGCGAAGTTCTGTTCTTTCCCTCAGGTCATGTTAAGCAAATAGCATGTGGGATGCGTCATTCACTTGCCTTAGTGAAAGGTAATGGTTAAAAGTGCCCATCTGCACTACCGGTTTATACTTAATCCTTCACTTCTGAAGTCACAACAAAATCTTGTAAAACCAAATCTCAGTCATACAGTTTTACAGTTGTAGTTCTTTATATTTGTAAGCAGGACCTTCAGGTGTTACTGTCTTTGGCTTTGGATCTGGGAGACGTGGGCAAATTGGTAGGTATCTTTCTCGGAGTCAAAGAACAGTAAATTTACCTGTAGTTGTTGAAGGTCTTAAGGATTGTGAATTAATCAGCATACATGCCAATGGTGACCACAGTGCTGCATTGTCAGGTACTATCAGAATAGTTCAATTACCAAATGTTGTTCAGGTTTTCTTCTATGATGATTGAGCGATGTAATTCTTCTTTTTTGTTAGCCGATGGACAGTTATACATATGGGGTAGACTCTTTGGTGCGAATGTTGATAGTTATATCCCCCAACTCGTACCTTTATCCTTGCCAATTTCACATGTTGCCTTTGGCTGGAATCATGCCTTAGTAATGGCTGGTATTTTTTGTAAGAGTTGTTAGTTTATCCCACATCATATTTTGGATCTTGACATGAGTTGCATATCAACTTCCTCTCAGATGGATTAGTTTATATGCTTGGTGGGAACCGCCATGGTCTGCTTTCTCGAACTCAAGAAGCAAACACATTGGAGCATAGATTACCTAGCTCTGCTTCACGCTCCACATTGGATGGTGAGTTTTCTTTTCAATTATGATAATTTTGAAAGTTGAGGCTACATTATTTGACATTAATGATTTCATCTAGTGTCAGTATTTGTAATACTGATAGATTCATTATGTTATTGTTTTTGCAAATTACCATATCTTTACGGTTCTTTATATATGAATTATGCTAAACAAATTTCTTATCTATTTTCCAGCCCTTCTTTGTCTTTGAATAAGATTGTACTTCTCATATTGTTTAATTGATTACTTCGTATGTAAATTCCAGAATCTGTTTTGACTCTGGAGAGAGTTGTTTTCCCTGTCAAGCAAACGGCGGCAAGCATCGCAGCAGGGGCCGAACATTCTACTGTTGTGACTGGTGAAGACAACAATATATTGTGTTTTTGTATCTTCATTCAGTTTAATGTGATTCGACTTAAAGATTGTTGTTTGAATTCTCCCAGAAAAAGGATTGGTAATGACATGGGGATGGGGGGAGCATGGTCAGCTTGGCTTGGGAGACACATTTGATCGAACTGCCCCACAGATTGTTAATTTGAATTGGAACGAATCTTTTCCTCCGTCTCGGTTAGCTGTTTATTGTGGCAGTGGTTTCACAATTGTGGTAAAATCCACACAATAAGCTCAGTGTTTGGTTCGTGACTTGTGTATCAATTCACTCTTTTCATGCCTTGGTATTTTACAAGCCATGTTTTTTTTGTCTATGATTAGGTCTAAACTCCAAAGGTAAATTTGTTTTGTAACATAATTTTTATATATATAAAAAAATGTATCACATGATACGATTTGCAGAACTTATGCAATCCTCTAGTATTATTTCTATCTAATAACAACCTGAACATAAGTTGTTGAATTCAGAATCACTTTCATAATCAACAGAAACCTGCTACACAAGAAACTTTATGAGATCACTTTCTCCCAAGTTATGTGCAGAACTAGAATATTTGCATTTCGTTCGTAACAATTGTTTGATTATTAACAATCGTTCAGATATTTACCCATGTGAAATATAGTATTCTTTTATCCTGGAATTAGTTTCAGATAACTGGTGTCGATGTGCCCATTTAGAGGATCGGTTCCTCTCACCTTATCCAGTAAGTGGTTTAGGTTGATATCATTCTCTTATATCTTTAAATTAAGGATAGAAATTGAAAAGAGAAGAATCAATAGTTGATTTAGAATACTGACCAACAACACACAGATCCTGAGTCCCATGTACAAGAGGCCTTCAGTTTTCTGTCTAGTGGATACTGAAGAAGACATGTTTGTTCCATCAGCAAAAATTTCTCGCAGTGGCCTTGAGGTAGGCCCTCCAAAAGATAACTTCATGACTATTATACTCCATTGTGCATAATTAAATTACATGGGTATCAGATAGTGTTTTTTTAACAAGGTGGCAAAAGGCGATTCGTTCACCCCGCACCCGTCAACCCGTCTCAGGGCAACACGGATAGTGTTTTTTTAACAGTTCTATATATTACATGCTTAATTTGGATTCTGTTTGTTATTTATGCATACAAATAAAACAAGATCTGCAGAAGTACAAGATGAAACAGTAGTGTGCATTTATGTATAGTTATCTTCACAGACAACCATGTGCTCCAACTTCATCTACATGTAAGAAAAATCATGTGGGCTAAAGAGTCTTTAAGTAGATGCTATGATGAGTGTGCACTATGAAAAAGGTAGAGGGAAAGAGGAAAGGGAATAATGTAGCTTTAAGAATGGGCTTAAATGGGATAAGATTCTCTTTATCAGGGTCTTGCAAAAAAGCTTTGTTAACTACAACTCATGGCACTAAAAAAAACAATAGTGTCCATGTTTAAGTGGCTTTTAGCTTAAAAGAATCCTCTTTTTTCTTTTTTAAACACTTTGTGACAATTGACGCTTAGGCAGACGAGATTCTTCGATGTGGCACATCAATGGTGGATGACCCAACTCAACTTTGTTGCTAGTGGACAGAGAAAATTATTTATGAATTTTTTACTTTAATTCTGTAATCCATCAGAGTTGGATTTTTTTTGTCAGTTGACACTGTTGTAATCTGTAAAAAGGATAACTTTCCAGGTTTTAGCTTTGGCAGACCTTGTTTGATCTCTCACTATAGGTAAAATTTCTGAACATTTTACCAAAACTTTATACATTCCATCTCCCTTTCCTTATTTATTTGTTTTCACCTCAATTTTTCATTCAATTCGTCTTTTTGTTTTCCAGACTTGCATTAGAACTGGTTGGTTATGATTGATCTGCATTGCCGCAGCTCATGCTTGGCGACAATCATGGAGAAGGTAAGATCCATTTCAGAATCAATCATGTAGAATCCTCAGCATTTTATGGTCAAAGCACAACCACTGCATGACTGCAGCCGCGACTATTTTACACTATTCGCCCATGATTTCAATGTCTCCAAGATTTATTTTTTAGTTCATCACGTCCAACATGAACTTCTGTGTCAGTATTTTAAAGGACGCAGATCAGGCACATGTATTAGAAGAAATAATAGCTCCAAAGCATGATGTTTAGAAGACGCTAAAAAAGTTTTCACCATCATAACTTTGTCTTTTTTCTTTTTTCTTTAGCATGTTCTGTTCTGCTTCATTATTTACAGGCTTCTTCACAGATCTTCATGCCGCCACTGTCCAATTAACCTCACTGCCAAACATCAGTCAAACTTCGATAAAGAAATTTTCCAGGTCTGTTCATAGATTATTATTACATTAATAACTTTGAGTTTGTCAGCATGTATCCATTTCCATGAACACAGGATAGCTTCCCACCGTTGAGTCACTGAGCGAATCCAAGGCCGAAGAGACTACGTTGCATGCACGTGAGCAGCGCCCAGTTAGCACGTGTTGGTCCCCGGTGGGTGGTGTTCGAGGCGGCAGAGAAATTCAAGCGAGCGCTGTGGGAGCAGTAAAAAGCGTGCTGTGGAGGGGAAAAGCGAAGCATAGAGAGAAGCGGTGAAGTATTCAGCTTTTTTATTTGGTGGACGAGGGAAGAAGACAGAGGCTGCTGCGTGAACGTATTCTGATGCGGTATATAATAATGACGTTACGTCGCTGCTAAAAGGACTCTGTGACTGTGTGTGAGAGAGAGAAAGAGAGGAGCGCGGTGGAGACGCCAAGGCTTTTGCATCTTTTCTGGGCTTCACTAGTTCGCTGCTCTGCTCCACGGTCACGGAGTCTACCTTTCTTCGACTCATCACCTGTTCTGCTTTCCCTCCTCTTTTTCCTTCTCTTGAAGAGAGGAAAGGAACTGACTTTGTGGAGAAGTTGAGAGGAAGTGAAGTCTGCGTATTGTAACTTTATTTAGAGATAAGAGTTAGAAAATAGCAGGTGAGAAGGAGGTGGATGGCGGTGCTTGTATGCAGGAGGCGCTGGTTGTTGTGGCGGTTGCTACTGGTGGCAGCGACGGCCGCCGCTGTCCATTTACCGTCCGCCGTTGCCGTGAGCGGTCGCCCGGCAGCGAGGCAGAGGCTGGAGGTCCAGAGACACCTCAAGAGGCTCAACAAGAAGGCCGTTACGAGCATCAAGGTCTCTCCTTCCTTTCATTTCTCCACGAGATTTTCCCTTTTTCCTTTGAGTTCGTTCTTGTGTTCTTAGTTCCTATTAGATTTTTTTTTCCTTTTTCTATGAGTTAATCTACTTGATTAACCAGGGATACATTATTTTCCTTACATTCTTCTGTTTGGAAAGCCACAATTTTAACTTTAAAAAAGGATGCAGAGTCCTGATGGAGATATGATAGACTGTGTGCACATCTCTCACCAGCCAGCCTTTGATCATCCTTTCCTCAAGAACCACACTATCCAGGCAACTTCCTCTCTTCTTAGTCCTCTTCACTTTCTCTGCTTTTCATGGGTGCGCTAATTTCTCTCCACTTTGCTAATGCTTTTGTGCCAAATGTCTCAGACCAAGCCAGCTTTCTACCCAGACGGCTTACTGTTTGATGAGAGCAAGACTACATCAGAGAACAAGAGCCCCTCCATGGCTCAGTTATGGCATCAGAATGGGAGGTGCCCTGAGAACACCATCCCCATTAGAAGGACAAGGAAGGATGATCTGCTGAGGGCCAGCTCCGTTAAACGATATGGCAAGAAAAAGCACAGGAGCCTCCCAAATCCAATGTCAGTTGACCCTGACCTTCTCAATGAGAGTGGTCATCAGGTAGAGAAGTTACTAAGAAAAATAATCAATCAATCAAAAAGAGAGAATAAAGTCAAGTTGACCACCCTGATTTATTGGCCTGTTTTTGAATCCTTTTGAATAGCATGCGATTGCTTATGTAGAGGGGGATTCCTATTATGGAGCAAAGGCGACCATAAATGTGTGGGAGCCAAAGATTGAGCAACCCAACGAGTTCAGTTTGTCTCAGCTCTGGATTCTGGGCGGCTCCTTCGGCGAGGACCTCAATAGCATCGAAGCTGGTTGGCAGGTTGCTTCGCTATACTTGCCAACAAACCCGATGTGATGTGATACCGAAAAGGTTAAATTTTCAGGCATACTAATCTCCTCAGCTTTGTGTGTAATCAGGTTAGCCCAGACCTGTATGGAGATAACAACTCAAGGCTGTTTACTTACTGGACTGTAAGTTGGCATTATCCTTGTCTGCTGTTATTTCGTATTTGTTTGTATGTTGGTTTAAGGAAGATGGTTGGAGTGTTGATTTCTTCTGTTAGTAAACAATAAATGTACTTCCTAAATCTTGCTTTGTGATTGGATAACTTCTAATTGTTAGTATATGTGAAATTTCAGAGTGATTCTTATCAAGCAACAGGCTGCTACAACTTGCTCTGCTCTGGGTTCATTCAAATTAGCAGCGAGATTGCAATGGGCGCGACAATCTCTCCGTTATCCAAATATGGAGGTTCCCAATATGATGTTAGTATACTTGTTTGGAAGGTAAAAGAGGATAAATTGACAAGTATCAGTAAAGGTTTTCATGAAATGCCGCACTTCTAACAAAATGGTCCCGTTATCTGAACAGGATCCAAAGGAAGGACATTGGTGGATGCAGTTTGGGAACGACTACGTGCTTGGCTACTGGCCTTCGTTCCTCTTCTCATACCTAGCAGACAGTGCCTCCATGATCGAATGGGGAGGTGAAGTAGTGAACTCAGAGCCGGACGGCGAGCATACCTCCACTGCAATGGGCAGTGGCCATTTCCCTGAAGAAGGATTCAGCAAGTCAAGCTACTTCAGGAACATTCAAGTCGTCGACGAATCAAACAGTCTGAAGGATCCTCGAGGAATCAGCACATTCACCGAGCAGTCCAACTGTTACGACGTGCAGACGGGCAACAGCAATCGATGGGGGCACTTCTTCTACTACGGCGGCCCTGGAAAAAACTCCAATTGCCCATAGAAACCACTGAATTCCCTTCCTCTGTACATTTAGGCAATTATATAGTCTTGGTTTTGCCATCCTTTGTGGTTTTAGCCGTCTCTCAGTGGAAGAGCTTGAAAAAAATTGGGGTTTCTCTAAGAGAAAATAGCCTTGTTTTAGGGTATCATTTCTTGTAGCTCTTTCTTCCGAATCATTTGTCCAGTTTTATCACGGTAGCGAATGAGATTTTGTCTGCTTAATCTTTTGATATGATGTAATGGGAGAGCACAAGGAATAAAGGAGTCGGAATGAGTGGTAGTGGTGTGTGCATGAGTGATGGCAGTGGGATTGGCACTGAAAGGAACTTTATGCCAATGATCACGCTTGGCTTCTTCATGCACTCCTGGTCCTTTTTATTGTTTTTAACTTTCACATGCATTTCAGATTTATTTCGTGTGCAGAAGGAAAATGCTAGATTTGTTTATTTTATTTTATTTTTATTTTTTGATTGTGTTGATTTTGTTTGATTTAAAACTCTATCCATACGAGAGTCTTGAATTTTTTTCAAACAAGTTTTAAAGGAATACGTTCGTTCATATTCATAAATGATGTGTTCGCAGCTTTTGAATTTCATCTCTAGACAAAACAAGGTGCTACATTTGTGCCTTTTAGAAAGTCTTCTGTAAAGTTCTTATAAACGTCTTTGTATCATGCATTTGCACATGATTCATTTTTTCTTTTTTGATATATATATATACAGATTTGTTATATTGCAAACTCTATGTCGCGCGACCCTATGAATTCAGGCGCTTGAATTGAATCCAGGCACCCGAACTCTTTCTCAGATGCCTAGGGTTTGAAATAACAGTCATTTATTTATTTTTGTTTTTTTTTATTTTTTTAGGTATATTTAGAGTCTACTATTTTAAGATTTAAAATTGAATTATAGTGATTTAAGTTAATAAGATTTTTTTTCTAGGGTTCAGTCGATCTCTTGGATTATAATTTAAAATAAAAAATTTTAGATACTCACATTTATATTATAGATATTTGACGTTTAAAATTTTAGGATTTAGAGGTTGAGTTAAAATGAGTTTAAGTCAATAAGATTTTTTTTTAGGGTTCAATCGTCCCTTTTAGTTTATAGTGATCAAACGAAAAAATTTGAATTACTGTGCGATTTGTATTATAAGATTAAGAATTATTTAAGAAATTATTTATTAAAAAAATTTAAAAAAATAGAACACAGTCTCCCGTGTTCTCGTCACTTTTGAGGGAAATCATCAGGAAAATACTGAAAAATAATAACTGCATAATGGCACTTCATATTGGTTTTGACATGAAACATGAATCAGAATATCATTCCTTTTCAAAGTTCATTTGATCCCTCAAACACTTAAAAATAGCTCATCTTAAATCACCATCCAATTCCAATTTTCATAATGACATTCATGAAACAAATTTATAATCTGAAAATGAATGCTCACCCACTTGAGCGTTCATTATCACTCAAAAGAGAACATTTTTATTTTGATATAATATTATATGGTAATAATTTTTAGAAAAAGGTTATAATAGTTTTCAAATGTTCATATTTAGGTGAAGATGAATTTAGAACCCAATAACTTAGTAATAGTTTTGAACCTCTTGTATCGTGTTAGTTAGGGTTGTAAATTTCTTATTGTTTGTGTGCTTTTAGAGATCCAAAATCTTACTTTTCTCTATCAGTTATGAAAAAGTAGTATTCACTCAATAGTTAACTGTCAACAAATTCTAACAAGTTTACAATACATCTTCCATTTCGGTTAAAATTTGAGATAAAAAAATGTTAGTGTTTTTGGTTAAATGGTGATCGAGCAAGAAACAATTTCTAGAGATCAAATTATTTGTTGTCATAATACCCCATTACTTTTTAACGCCAACTAAACGCTCATGCCAGAATAATCTGTCCTTTCTTAAATATGCTAACTGATCAGAATGGTATTTTCTACAATCACAGAGATTATCTCCTCTCCTCAGAAGGAATGCAGAGTACATAATTAATCAATGGACCAATGAATGAAACATGATAGAAAAGGAACTTCACACACTAATTTTTATCGTCTAATTCTAGGTTTGCACCTAAATTCAGCCAGAAGTGCTATGTGGTCGGATGACCATTCCGGCGAAGGAATAGCAGTGTTCTTGCGCAGGTTTTCCTCATCCAATAGCTCCAATAGAGATTCCACTGACAAAGAGTCAGCTAAAAACACAAAATGGATTAAATGAAAACCAGTTTGACTGCATAGATCCAGTTGTTGGGAAAAGACAAATACCTGTGTAAAATATATAATCTACAGTCCCAATGAAATCCCTGGTGCAATTTGTAAACAAGGGTTCATGTGTTGTGGCATCCATTTTCCTTCTCTGTTGCTCTAACCCAGGGCTAACTCCTGCCATTCTTGCAAATGATGAGTATGCACTAACCTGTCAAATTCACTATGCATATTAAAGCTAAAACCTCAAATGTAAACAGAACAAAATATATAAACGGAAAAATACCAATGGTAGTTGATGAGTTATCTTGTGTGTAGGATGAAGTATCCCTAAGGGATCTACGGCCAAGTCTGGATGCACATGCTCAACTTTTCCATTTGCAAGCAAGGCATGAGGGGTGCTGCATTCGCAAACTTTCTTATTACCTTTAATATTGTTTATGCTAACGGAGAAAGTATGAAAAGGTTCGAACCTTCCTGGTAAAGAGTTGAAATCTCCACAGACCAGCATAGGAATATCTGCACTAACAGCAATTTTCTCCAAACCTTTTAAAAGGGTATGGACCTGAGAGGTTTAAACCAACACAATATTTTTCCTTATCATGATCGATATTTAAAAGAGCTGCAGCAAAGAATGCACAAAAGGAAGCATGGAAATGGAACCTGCCAAAGCTTAACATCCTTGTGTTCATGATGGATATTTACATGGGTGTTTGCCTGCATGGATATTTAGAACATATCACAAGCTTACCACAAAAACAAAATTTGCAGAGTTTAGACCAAGTGATTAAAAAGCAAGTGAAAGAACAAAACAAGTCAAATTATTTGTGCAAGAATAGGGGAGCAAACGAATCGAATCGAGTCGAATAATATGAAAATATTGATATTTGAGTTTGAGCTCGAAGAATATATATGATATTTGAAGCTCGAAAATAGAAAAAAAAAATTGGCTCGAGCTCAATTCGAAATAAAATTCGAGCTCGAGTTCGATTCAAGTTGTTCTAACTTGATTCAAACATATTAGAACTATAATTGGAAATGACTTAAATTTGAATTCGACCAAATTCGAACCTTAATTTGAGTATATTTAAATTAAAATTGTATAAAAAAATTAAAATTCGATTCGGGTTCGGCTCACAAATAGCTCGTGAACAATCGAACAAAATATTATGGGTTCGAATTCGGCTAGAAAAAATTATCAAACATGTTCGAGTTCGGCTCGAATTCAATATTTTCGAATACGGATCAAATATTTTTCGAGCCAGCTCGAAAAGCTCGGAACTGGCTCGATTCGTTTCCACCCCTATGAGAGATACTAAGGCCTTAACAACCTACAAAGAAATTTGGACTAAGAAAAATTGATAGGTTACATTTTGCCTTAGAAATAGGACAAAAGTTCATCAGTAAGAATGAGCCACCAATTATATGTATAAATTGAGATATAGATCAAAACTCACAACACAAATGAGCTGTCTTTTTCCAGGATTATCAGCGCCATGGTTACTAAATTTTGCTTCTAGAACCACAATCAGCGCAATGTTATCCTACATGCAGGATAAACATCTATCAGTGCTGAGGCAATGAAAATAAAAAAAAAATTAAAAAACCAATCTCACAAGAGAAGACTGGTGACCTTTACAAGACGATTTAAAGCAACTTTCTTTTGACCAGCTTGAATGGCCATATCTGTCAATGATTGTGCAGCCTTATTGAACTCAACCTGAATACAGATATTCAATCAACCTTGCATTTGCATTAGAAAGGATCAATCATACAAGAAACATAGTGAAAGATTCAGCTACCTCATACTTTTTGACATGTGAAAACCTGTCTCTGCGGAAAAATGTAGCACAGCCATCAACAGTATTTGGGTTGCCACTATAGATCTGAGCCAAAAATTGTGTCACAAGAAATAGTTGTATAGAAGCAAGAACATGAGAAACAAATAATGAATGCAATGTGAAAGTAAACCTCTGAAGTTTTTTTCTTGTAAAGTGCCTGATACCCATGTTTATCAAGTTCTGGAGCAAAGAATTCCTCAAAATGATCATTTTGGACCTACAAAAATGTAAACCATGATCTACATCACAAATGAAGAATATATACAGAATTAATCAAACAAAATATATTCTATAGAGCAAAATAGTAAGGGTATTAGGACAACAAGATCCAATGTAAATATATTCCATTAATATCAGTTATAATACAGTTAAATTGGAAGCTATTCCAAAGATTAATATCATATCTAGCCTAAGGAAGAAAGCCAGCTATGTACCTCTTGTAGACAAAGTATATCAGCATGATAACCAATAATTTCCTGCAACAAATTTTGTCTCCGGTAGGACCATGAGAGGGCCCAGGTTGGGCAGTAGTTATACACCTCACTTGTGGCATACACATCAGAGAGGATATTATAAGAGAGCACAGAGAAAGTCCCAGAAGATATTCGCCCATCTAGATCTAATTGAGCCAAGGGATCTCCATTCACAGAAATCATTCGTCGTGGAGTAGGTGAAGGGGCTGGAATTACTCGTGATGTCAAAACAGTATTAACATTTCCAATAGTTGCTCTTGTTTCTGAATCTACAACAACACATTCAAACTTGAGAACATGATTAATATCTTCAGCAGTCGGTGTGTATGTCCTAGAAAAACCAACTTCAGACCAGGCTTCCCCACTTTTATCAGCGACAGTTGTAGGATATAAAGATACTGAGCCAGAAGTTGATGTAACAGCAGATAGGCCTGAGCCAAAACTACCAGATCCACTTACATTCAAGCGTCCAAACACCTCTTCCTCATCAGCTCCATTTTCATTTAGTATTTTTTTGGCTCGGTCATGCAATGCACGATGATTTTGCCAAGCATCAGAGAAACACCTAGGACTACAATGATAACTCTTGGAAATAGGCACTTTCTCCTTAAGACAAATCAAGCATTGTAAAGTTGCCTGCTCAGTTGGATGTATACTGCATATAGCAAATTTTTGATCACCAAAGTTACGGTACCTGGATACAAGAAATGGTTATATAAATGGGAAAAGGTTTTATGACTAAGAACAAGCACAGCAGATTACTAAATATAAACATTTTGTGAATGATATAATGAATAGATTATTAAAAGGAAGGCCCCAAATATTGAAGGATATTAAAAACAAGCTAATAGATACAACTAATTGTGTATAAAATTGGAGAGAGGTTTTTGAGAAAAAGGTATAATTTCCCCGAAGGTTAGGCATCACAATTCCTATTGAAGAGATCATTTTCTAGTAGTTGATGTTCTACAAATATCTGATTATTTCATTCAGTTCCTATTGTGCAAATTTATCCTGGTTAAGAAAAACATTTTATTTGTTTGATCAAAGAAGCATTAGCTTGCACCATATATAGTTGCTGAGCAATTTCCCAATAGAATCTGGGATAAGAAGCCAAACATGTAAATAGATTACTCTAACCATATCTTGCCCATGTTGCATCACAGATTCAGGATAATTACATTCTAACTTGCAGGGATTTCCAATTGGATAATAAGCCAGATAAGTAAATAAATTACTTGTCTGATTGTCATGTTGCGTCTTGCTGAGTGACAAATCCAACATATTGACACTATACTTTCCATATATTGATTTCACTTCTATTTACATTTAATAGGGCAATTGACCAATAAGAACATCTAATACTAAAGTACAAAAGGAAAGTTCAGAGTTGACCCATTGACCCTTGATGCAAACATAAAGTAATAAAAGTGTTATATTCAATAACTCAACATTAATTACATTATTATATGGGTTTTTTTCTCACATCGTATGAATAAAAAAACTCTTTTTTTCTAACCAATCATAATAACTAATTAGGGACTCACAGAAGTTTTCTAGGTCAGTAAAAATCATGTGATAATCCTTCCTTTTCTCTGTATTTATCAATTAATTCATTTCTCTTGGTATCCAACTAGGAAATACTTTGATTACTGAGTAGTGAGAAACCTATACCAGAGAAAAGTATTAGCAAAACTCAAAATTTAGTAGCATCAACAACAGAACCAAAGTTCCACGTAGGAACCAGATGAAATAGTCATTAAACTTACCATAATCAATGTATATATATGAGACATAAATGGTGAAAAACATATGAAAAGGAAAAAATAAAAGGATTCAAGCGAAATCATGCCTGTAGAGAGAAGCCCAACGATTAACACCATTTGGTAAATGAGTAAAATAAAGCAAACCAAATGATCACTCACCACCTATATCTCACGCAGTATCCATGTAGCGGTGCGGACTCAGGCACATCATCATTCGAAATGGAGCCATCAGGCCGGCGCAAGAGAACATAAGGCGTGATCTCGCATCCAACGACGGGGATCTCCGACGTAAGATGAACGCGGAGGACAGTCAGCATACTTCCCCACGGTCCAATTCCTCCCTCCCAATATCAAACCCTAACCGCAAAGCCTCGACAACAATTTCCGATGTCGATCTTACCCAAGCGGCGCTGTTTCCAGACAGGAACGAGCGCGGACCCGCCATCACCTAATCTTAGCTTCCGCCAGCGTTGACCTCCTGAAACCCGATACCTAGAGATCAGTAGCAGCTCGAGTGCTCCAAATCCAACCAAAAAAGTGATCTTTCCTTGGACAAAACGTGGAACAAAATGATCTCATACAAATCTCCGTCATATCAGAAAAAAAAAACTACCATACCTTCGAATCGATGGATCTATCGGTCGTTCGTTGTCGATCGGAAATCTTTCAAAACGGGTGAAGGAGCAGAGGACAGGGAAAGTGGCACGCAGGGGAGGAGAGGAGAAGTGGCAAATGAGAAGGCAATTAGGGTTCCGATGCGGAAGGAGAAGAAGAGGCAGTGAGTGAGCGGCGTCTACGGGTGGAAGAGCGGAGTGCGCTTACGATGTGCTCGCTTGTGTACGCTGGAGGGGGACGTCATCGCTGTGGTTGTTGTTGTATTTAAACAGAGTAATCGGGCTATTCCACAATTAACTCGGTCTATTTTTGCAATTCTTAAAACTTTCGTGGTCCATATAAAAATAAAATAATATTCATTTAACCACACTAAATCTTTGAATTGCCATTCCGTCCTTGATTTTCGACTTCAGCACCGAAACACCTCTCTGTTTCTAAGGGTCCGTTTAATCGGCGCGGATCTTCTGGTCCGCAACCCCTGGTCCATCCCTGGACCACTTCTGGGTTATAAAAACCCACTCACGTGCGCAGCACGTGAGCTCAGCGAACCCAAGCCCCAGAAGCAAGCCCTCACGCGAAATTAATCCAGCGAAAGTTTTCTTCTCTCTCGCGACTCCCTCCGACTCCCTCCGCAGCGAACCCTAACCCCCCGACGCGAGAGAGTCCCCGACGCCCGCACCGCCCCCGACGCCTCCCACCGCGCGGACGTTCTGCCTCCCCCGACCACATCTCGCGCGCGGCGGCTCCATCGTCCCCGACGACCTCGCCTCTCGCCGACGCGAGAGAGTTCCTTGCTGCTCCTTGCTGCTTGCTACGTGTTGCCCCGACGCCGCGCCCATCGCGCGGAAGTGCTGCCTAACCCGACGCGAAGCCCCTTCCTGGTTTCGCGTCCTATCTGCGCCCAAGCATCCTCCATCGCCGCCCTAACCCGACGCGAAGCTTCCCGACGCGAAGCCCCTTCCTCTCAGTGGCGCCCAAGCATCAAGCCCTCTCCCGACGCGAAGCCCCCGACCTCTCAGTGCCTCTCTCTCGCACCCAAGCATCAAGCCCTCTCCCGACGAAACATTCTTTCATTTTGTTTGATCAACTTTCTGTTCAACTTTCGGATTAAAACATTCTTTCGGTTTCTTTCATTTTGTTTGATCAACTTTCTGTTCAATGCACCGTTTAAATCACTTTCATTTTCTTTGAAAAAACATTCTGTTCAAGGCACTGATTAAAGCTCGATTTTGTTGTATGATGTTCAAGGCACTGATGTCTGCTACTGCAAAATTTGTTTTTAACAGTTTCCTGCGTCTAATGTTACTCCTCATATGCTTCAGCAACCTATTCAACAGTTTCCATCACAAGTACCCCAGATGTTGCTCCAACAATAGGCACAAGCTTTACAATCTAGCTTCCAATCAGCTGAACAAGCAATTTTCCAATTGCAACAGCAGCTTCAACAAATGCAACAGCAACAGCAAGTATCTGAGGCCTCTAAATTGCAGGTAAAACAACCATCGATGGTTTATCTTTTGTTTTTGGAATGACATTAGATTATGCAGGTTAATTTCTTGTCTTCGATTAGCATCTAGTTGTTTTTACTCTATTCTGCGTAATTTATATTTCATGAACTCATTGATTAAATGTGCAAGCTTGATATATATATTTTTAATGTTAGATATGCCATCCAGTGTGAAAAAATAAGAACGACATCATTACTCATATGAACAAACTTTTTGGTGATTGTGAGTTAACATATGTTTGTCACAGACTTGGTTTTTCAGATGTTCTTAATATCATGAACTTATGGAAGGTTGAATTAACTCTGTTCAGATCACACCGATCTCTAGTTCTTGCGACTTGAGTTCTACTTCAATTGGCTCCATGGTGCTCCAATTGTTTGTTAGAGGAAACAATATGAGAAAAGAAAATTGATCCTATCAGACTCGACAATAAGTAAACATATTTGACAATAAAGGTTAGGAGCGGCAAGGATTTTGCCCTAGTGTAAGATTTGTTCTTAACTGCTGCACAAACAAGATATTAGATCATAGAAGTTAACCTTCCATGCATGATGTTTATGTTCTTTATCCTGTTTACTCTTCTATAGAGGCTCTTCCATGTTTGCGAAGAATGTTTATGCTCTAGTTTATGTTTGTCAAGCATTTGCGTGATCCTCTCAGTTATGTGTGGCATAAAATACAAGAAGATCATCTTTAGATTTATATACACTGTTCGATAGAAACAATTCATCTTTGAAATAAATCAAATTGTTCGTTCAAATACTAAATGAATTCCATGTTTATATACTTTTCTCATTTCAGATTGGCTCTGTATCACGTCAAACCGGCCAGCTCGTTCAAGATCCTGATGCAATTCACAGGTAAGATAATGTTTCCTTAAGCTCAAAGCAGTATGATGATTAATCCATCGACAAGTTTGAAGGCTACTTCAAAAGAGCAAGCATGAATCTGTGCCGGAGAACAAAGTTGACGGAGAATCTGACGAGGACGACGATGACCAAGATGGCGAAGATCAGGAGGATGATGGAGGTGAAGGTGATCCTTCCGGGGATGAAAATTACAATGAAAGAGACAAAAAAGATGACCCAGAAGCCAATGGTGAAAGCGGAAGCGAAGAGGACGATGATGATAATGACGATGATTACTCTTTAGTTTATTCTATTTTCTATACGTTTGATCTCAGTATCATTAGAAAGCAAAGACTAATAAGTATTTGCTAAGTATTGTTAAAGTTCTAATTAGCTTTTATTTATAAATGTGTATAAATGAATTTAGAAATTTGAGATAAGGTAACATGGTGAATTTGTAAATCGATACTTTTTTATTTTGTAACATAGTATGGATAAAGCTCTGTTGCAATTACTTCACATTGACATGACATTTGTACAATTGAACATTTGATTGTTGTAATTGCAAAAACTTAACAAATAAATTCTTTTCAGCTATAATCTTGTGCTTCGGCAGTGTTTCTTGTCCTTTTCATACAAATTCCTGTTTCATAGTTATGCTTCTCAAATTCAACTGGAAAATTTCTTATCGTTGGTTTTTGAAATCAGTTTTAGTAAATGTTATAAATCCAGAAATTGTTTTCTTGTCTTCAGTCTACAACTTCATATATCCTATTTCTAACTGTTCTACATTTTATCTCTGAAATGCAAGTTCTGAAATTTTTACTTTGAATTATTTACGTCGTCATAGAAAAATCGGAGCTTTATTCAAACAGAAACAGAACTATCTCTTTTCTGAGGTTCATGCACGATTACACTGTCATGCCATAAATAGTTATTCAAAATTTCATCTCTAGGCAATGCTTCAAAAACCAGACAATTGAACAGTGCAACCTGTCATACCGGTAACTAAAATCAAAATCAATAAGATTTGAATTTATTGAAAAATATATAACCAAGCTAATCCAGTTAAACCAAAAAAACTTGGCATCAACACATGTGATTGATAAACCTCAAATTGCTTGTGTCATTTATAAACCATTTGGAGCTTTCATTATGTGCCTTGCGCGACCTCAACCTCAGCCATCAAAGCCGCAACCACCAGAGCTCTCAGCATGATTGCCATTGATCAGAGGAGACTGGAGATGTTGGGGAAGAAAATATATGTAGTTAAATTGTGGAGTTGAGGGCACATTCTTCCAGGATGAGGGATTGACTTTGAGCTGTAATTTGCACTCTAGTTTAGATCTGTATTTCCTGAAGTATATGTTTAAACACAAGGAAGTGCAGCATACTAGTCAGAATACTAAACTAGGTTGCAAAAGTCAAACATAGATCTGCATTTCCTGTAATTTATTAGGTATAAACATAGATCTCAATGTTAAATACAATAAGATTGCTTACAATAAGAGGTATGGTAGATACAATAAGAGGCAACTATAAGAATGCAAAAGTCAGATAAACTTTTAGTGGTTATCAAAAAAAAAACAAATCGTTTCTTCTATCCACGCAATATAAAGCTACAAATGAACTTCTAGCAACAAACTCAAAGAAGTTGAATAATGATAAAACTTGTAATCTCATCATTGTTTGGGCGGTCAAAATTTCAATAAGCACATATTGGAAGGATGAATTAACTGTGTAGGATCATCTTCGTGACACCACCGTGACTCAGCATAAAGCATCATTTGCCAAACAGCTTAGTGCTGGAGCAAGGTAAATACAAGTAGACATTCTTAATGAGTAAATATGATAATCTGATGTTTTACAGTGATTCCAAGGAAATTGTAGTTTATGAAAAAAGATATTGAATTTCGCACCTTCCTGCTGAATCAGGTATAGTGACCTTGTAAGTTGCAATGAGATAGGTGGGTTTCAATGAAGCTCCAAATAATAACAAAAAAAAAGAAACTAAAAATGAAATCTTTACCTACTTGTTCTCAGTACCAAAAAAAGGGAGACAGATTGACACTATAAATGCATAGTGTTTTGAAAAGTTAAAAGTTAATTATTAAAATAAAGCTATTAATATATATATATGACAAGATATTATAAAATAATATCTTCACATATAGTATTTACATGATGCTAAACAAAGTCATTTACCAATTGCCGAGGATTGTTACAAAGTCATTTACCAATTGCTAAACTTGATATTTCTAAGAATGCCAATAGCACTCCACCAAAGCTTGCCACCATACATCAGCATTATTCCAAGTTGGCCGTTGGAAAAGAACCACGATGAGATGGTTGATTCACCTATAACATAACAGTAAACAATTATTAAGTACATACTCAACCGTAAACTAAAATAAGAGTTCTAGCCACACTTAACCGTATAAAATATATATACCTGAGAAACTTGTGATACCAATAATGGTGGAAATTGAGTCCCAGCCACACTCAAACTATCAATAGAGCTAGCAATTGTTGGCACATAATTTATAGACTAAAATAAGAAAATAAAATGCATTCTTAGTTCGTTATAACATGAATTATTGCAGACTAACATAAGTAAAATAAATACTAACTTGATGATTGATCTGGTCATATTGTACGTTGGCCATGCTGGAAATAGTTTCATCTACACCCTGGGTTATACAAAAAAATTAGAATGATTTTAGTTGATCAAAATTAACAACAACTATTACCAAATAAAGAAATATTTGAAAGCTAAGGAGTAGAAACCATTACCGTCATTGAAGCTTGGTTTGTTTTCCTCGCTGCTTTTCTTTTCCTTGAAAGTCTCTCTAAGCCACCTTTCAATCTCTTACCTGAGGTCGTCTTCTTCTTTGTTTTAATTCCTTTAACTCCACTATAGTTCCCTTCACCATAATCAAATTCCCAGGATTGTTGGCTCACATTTGATTGTTGGACATTTGATTCATCAACTTGTAACTTATCATCCACCATCTTACACAAGCTTAACATAGCATCTTTAACAAGCATGTAAGTGCTATCCCTTTCAGCTGCCTTGGTAACCAATTGAACATTCAACCCACATAACTCTTTGTAACGCATGTTTTGAAGTAGTTTTGGATCCAAACTAGCATTGTTGTTCATTGAATCATTAACTCCAAAATATCCAACTTTTGCTTTTCTTGTCCACCTTTTCAATACATAATCACTTGGAATCTTCATGATATATTTCCATGTAAAAATTTTCAAAATATGAGAACACAAAATTCCAGCAAATTCATATTTTCTACAGCTACACACAATTTTGTCAGAGTTCTTATCAAGTGTAACTATATGATGATTTCTCTTTTTGAGAGGAGTAACTTTATATTTTGTAAATGAATCAACATCCTCACAAATTTCAAGACTAGAATCATGTGATGAGCACCACTCTTGTTGAAAACACTTGTATACCTCAGGAGTATAAATTTCACTAGCATGCTTTAAAATCTCAATTGGAAACATTAAATATGGAACAGTTGTATTTGATTTGAAATCTGCTTTCAATTCCTCATATCGACGATCATCAAGGAGTCTTTGGAAGTGATTGAAGAAGTCTAAAAACTTGTGTTTATAAGTGACATACTTTTTCACAATACTATTTATACTCTCACTTCTTTGAGTTGTAGTCATATCTGCGCAAAACATTTGTCGTCCATATACTAAAGCCCATTTTTCTTTTATATTGTACATACGTCTCAACCAATCATTGTCTTCAAGTGTATACTTAGTCAACATCATATTCCATGCTGAAATAAAATCTTCCTCTTCATCAAAATCATATACACAAGAGGCAAAATCTTTAGCAAACTCCCTAAACTGAGAAAAAACTCCACTCAAATGTGTGGCGGCATTTTGATAAATGTGCCAAATGCACAAACGATGATGTGTTTCAGGCCATCTGGAAGCTAACGCCTTTGCCATTGCTGCATCTTGATCCGTAAGAATAGTAGTTGGTTTTTTATCACCCATAGCTCTAGTTAATGTATCAAATAACCATTCAAAAGTCAAACTGGTTTCATCATATAATAGAGCTGCACCAAAAAGTATGGATTGTTTATGATGATTAACACCTACAAACAATGCAATTGGTCGACCTTCATTGTTCTTTCTCTAAGTTGTGTCAAAGCAAACAACATCTCCAAAAATAGCATAATCAGCTCTCATTTTAGCATCAGACCAAAAAATATTAGTAATCAAATCATCTTCATCAACTTGAATAGCATAAAAAAAATTAGGATCATTGAACTGCATTTTCTGCAGATACTCCAATACACCGCCAGTATCCCCAACTCTCATAGTCATTGTTCTTTTGGATCGCAAATAGTTTTTGTAATCCTCAGGAATAAATCCTAAATTCTCCCTCCCACCTACTTGCCTCGCCATAAGATCATGAGATGCTTTTGGGGGGATTCCCACATCACTTGCCATCTCAATCTGTCTCGCTGCAGAAGAAGATATATTCCTATGACTTCTAAAGAGGTGCGTTTTGTTTGGACTTGAGAGAACATGATTATGCTCTTTAACAAATTGCACCACAGTAAATTTATCTTTTTTCCGATTAGAAATCTTCATTTTAGCCTCACATCCAAATCTTGTTTCATCACGACTTGCTTTGACATTAAGATCTCGTTTGTCTTTTCCTCTTTTACCTTCGGCACAACAATAAAAGACCCTATCAAGTAATTGACCTGATTGATCCTTGTGAATTTTACCTCTCCTTATGCCAAATCCAACCTTTTTAGCATATGTTAGATAAAATTGGTATGCATCTTCTTCAGTTTCAAATTCCAACCCCAGTTGGGGTATATCCAAATCTATTTCAATGTTCAAACCTATACAATTAAACAAACAAAACAAGATTGCTAAATAGGGAAATTCAATACACTGAAGCTTAATACATTCTAAATATGATTCTTATTACCTTCATTCATATCATCAAAGCCCCTTTCCCAATTATCTTCATTTCCTTCGAAATTGAAAGTAGATTCACCCTCCATCTCGATGATAATTACTTTGATCATGTAAAAAAATAACCAATTTAGGGCAAAACAAAGGCACAAAATTCAAATTCAATTGTTTTCATGAAATTTATGAAGCTATCAATTATGATGAAAAAAAAGGGATTACACATGAAGAAAAAAAATTACTATCCTCCTAAATGGTTTCTCAGTCGCTTCGTAGGTTGCAACGAATCGAAAAGGTGAAGACTAACATCATGTGCATTAGTTTGTTGAATTGATATCTAATTGACAATTGCTTCTATTATCTTTTCAATCTCAATGTAACATAATGAACTAGACGAAAGTTATAGAATCAACCACCTCATTTTCCAATAATAATTTCATGTGAGTAACTCCCTGTTCTATTTCTTTTATGAATAGCAGTTACAACCTTCACTATTGTAACATAAAGATCAAGAGGGAATTAAGACCACTATAACTCACTTTCACGTAGTAGAACTAAACAAACTGCATTTTAGCAGAAATGCAAACTTGTAACATAAAATCAAGAAATGAAGATGTAATCCGAAATAAGATACAGTCAATCAGAAGTAGAAGTGCATGGTAGCAAATTTTATCAGATGGGTACTCTCAACGAGCAATGTTGAATTCTTGAGCAAATCATCAATGAAAACTTGGAAGGAAATTGAAATACCAACATTTTATTTTCATAAGACCATAACAAATATTCAAAATAAAGATTTTCCACAAGCAGACCTTAAGCTGTAGGCCTCCTTCCACACTACAAACTCCGAATGGCTTGATTAGAAAGTTGTAGGCCTCCCTCCTCCTCAGCCCTCTCCTTCTTCTTCTCACGATGGGATGCAATGAAACGGGGCAGAGAACGCGGCGTGAGGGAGAAGAAAGCGAGTCGCTTTAAAAACTTGAGACGGCTGACGGCGTTGAGCAGTCAGGGAGGATTTGCGCGTGGGGGGCTGTCTCGCGCAGATGGAGGCGTCGGGGGCGATGGAGGTGATGGAGGCGTCGGGGGCGTTGAGCCAGTCAGGGAGGATCGCGCGAGAGGGCGATGCAGAGTGAGAGGGCGCTGTCGTGGGGGACTGTCTCGCGCAGATGGAGGCGTCGGGGGCGATGGAGGTGATGGAGGCGTCGGGGGCGTTGAGCCAGTCAGGGAGGATCGCGCGAGAGGGCGATGCAGAGTGAGAGGGAGTCAGGGAGGATCGCGCGAGAGGGCGATGCAGAGTGAGAGGGCGCTGTCGTTTTGGCTTCCAGGAGACGTCGCGAGAGAGGGCGATGGAGACGTCGCGAGGGAGGGCGCTGTCGTTTTGGCTTCCGGGCGCACACGTGCTGCGCACGTGAGTGGGTTTTTATAACCCAGAAGTGGTCCAGGGATGGACCAGGGGTTGCGGACCAGAAGATCCGCGCCGGTTTAATTGGGAGAAGGTAAAAGTAAAATAAAAAAAAAATTACAGTGAAAAAGTTTTTCCATCGTTTACAAATTTTTAAGAAGGAAGACAAGTAT
Source organism: Boesenbergia rotunda (assembly GCA_024364735.1). NCBI lineage: Eukaryota > Viridiplantae > Streptophyta > Magnoliopsida > Zingiberales > Zingiberaceae > Boesenbergia > Boesenbergia rotunda. The sequence goes on from JAGFNQ010004956.1 coordinate 195,242, forward strand.
AATCCATGGAAAAATTGATTAAAACTTCTTAAAATGAAATTAAGTTTTTGTATACCGTCTCTATCTCATAAAATCTTTACATACACTCATTGATGAGACTGACAAGATAATTTTACGTGTTATTTTTTATTAGTATAAAATAATAAAAATTTAATATATATTTTAAACTTTGTAGTATAAATTATTTAAGATTTAATACTAATTTAAGAAACTTAAATATTATTTGAAAAAAATTTGAATATACATTGTTTCGATATACAATAAAATTTTCAATATACATTATAAAATTTTAAATATGAATTGATTTATATTGATATTATTTGAAGAAATCTATCTATTAATATCTATAAAACATAGTTTTACATACAGACATGACATTCACGGGGAATTTACGATTCCCGCCTAAACTAAATCCAACTATTTAATTACAAAGATAATTACAAATTATCAAACTATTTAATAAAGAATCTGGACCCTTTACTAATTAACTCTCAATTGATTTGTTAAATCCCGAAATTAAATTATTTTAATGTCCTTTTTTCTTTAACAAAATTTTAAAGCTTATCTATCTATCTATCTATTTATCTATCTATCTATCTATTATTAATTAATTATTAATTAATATCTATAAAACACAGTTGCATGCAGACGTGACATTAACAGAGAGCTTGAAATTCCCGCCTAAACCGAATATAAATTTTCTAAATAAAAAATTTATAATTAAAAATACAAATTCAAAAGAAAATATATATTACAAATCCTAAAAAGAAAAATTCAGATCTTAATCCAAAATAAAAATTTTAAAAAATAATTTATCAAATTCAAAAAATAATTTTGATGTAAGAAAAATAATAGTCTCACATCTGAAGTTACCAAGGTGAATTACACACAGAGCAATCATAAAATTGGACAAAGAATGTTAAAGCAACTCATACCTTTCTCGGCCTTTTGGTTAAGATCAAGTGTAGTATCTGTTCTTATCAGTTTAATATCTGAATGTGGGTCATTGGTCCACTTTGATATTAAATTAATTTTTATATGGGGGATGACCCATCATAGTAGCTTGCTATTAGGGTTTTCATGTGTCATCTGTATATTGCACTATAGCACAGGCCTGACACACCCCTATCAAAGCAAAGTAAACTTTAAATCGCATTCACATCCACCACCCTTATAAAACTTATGATCACCATTAATATTTTATATTATAAAAAATAATACTATATCTTATATTGACATGAATCCATGATAAAATAAAATTACTTTTCATTTTAATTTTTCATTTAATAATAAAAATTGACATATATATATTATCACTAAACATGTTATTTGAATTGTGTAAGATTTTCGTACATCGCACGGGTATTATACTAGTTTGAGTATAAAATATAGAAATTTGAGTATGTGAGGTTGTATCAAAATCATGATAGAGGGGCTATCGCATCAAGATCATGATGGATGAGTATAAAATATAGAAATTTGAGTATGTGAGGTTACATCAAAATCATGATAGAGGGCCTATCGCATCAAGATCATGAGATAGAGGGGCTATCGCATCAAGATCATGATGGAAGGACCATTAAAATTTTATACTCAAATTTCTTAAATTAATACTCAATCTCAAATAATTTATACTTAAATCTTTATAATATATACTGAATTTTTACTATTTTATACTAATAAAAAATAACACACAAAATTATCTTGTCAATCTCATTAGGGAGTACATACAGAGATTTTATAGGATGAGGACTGCATGTAAAGCTCAATTTCATTTTGGGAATTTCACCAATTAACACATAATCCATCAGATAGTTTTGGAATTAAAACTCATCATTTCAAAATTAGATGGAAAGTAACGAATAGATAAAAATGACATTCACAAAATTATACAATATATCAAAATAAAAAGAATTGAAAAAATTTAGATATCTTCATAATAGTATGATATTATTCACTTTGAATCTTTTCCTTATAAGTCCATGTTCCTTTAATATGTTTTCAATGTAGACCTTTTTTATAACCATTGTAACTCAACAATCTCCTTAACTGAAGGACCATCATTATTATCATAACTCTCAGAGTTCCCTAGAGTATCGGATCACTCTTGACCTGCTAAAAGGTCACTCTTGACTTGCTTAAAGTCTTCCCTACTTTGTTCATGGTTCCACCCACATGATTCGATCTGGATCATGGCTCTAGCTAATACTTCTTTCAGCGGTTAGTTCGATAAAGAGCGACCTAACTTGATACCAATTGTTAGGACCGAAATAATTTAGATATCTCTTTAATGATAAAATATTATCCATTTTGGACCTAAACTTTTATGATTTTATTTTTCGATACAATCAAAAATATTTATATTAATGAAGATATTTTTTCATTATAAATTTATAATCATATTTTAAATATGAGATTTTATTTATAATCATTGCAACCCACGTGACTTTTTTAATTCATAAATTTACACCATTACTGAAAAAAAAAATATGCATGTAACTTTTTTCACTTATAAAACTACTCCTACTTATCTTTGTCAATCAACTTAAATAAGTACGACGAAGAAGACATTTCTTTGATGTATTCCATTTCTTTAGTAAATAGAAAAAAGACGAAAGTTTTTTTAATCTCGGATGATCGATTTGATTTCATAGAAATTTTTTATCGACCGCTAGAATAAATCGGGAAATACTCATGATGGAAAATCTAAAAGCTCAGCGTCTCAAGATTCGTGCTCTATTTAAAAAAAAATATTTTACAAATACGTCGTAGCTGAGGATCGAATAATGAATATCTAAGACATTAGAGTAGAATTAAAATCATTTTAAACCATTATACGTCATAGATCCTACGATATGCTTCATTATTAGGGTCAAATAGAGAACCCATAAAAGTTTCAACCCGGACGATTCCAATTATCACCATGCACATGTTACGTTGTCACATGAGTTGCACGTGACATAAAATCCAAACGATTAGGGAAATAATTTGGATAAATCAAATTTATAGGGGGCTCATTGACTGTTCAAAAAGTTAGGATGTTATTTTGCAAAGATTCCTGCTTGGATACCTGTCTAATCATCGGACCCACTGTCGGCCCCACAAGATCCAGCGTGGAAGTGATTGATTGGTTGAATATATTCTGGCTGGTTTAGATACGATATTTAGGCAGATCTAATACGTTAGATTTAAGTGGAATTTAGCTTGTCAATATTTAACACTTACATAGGCATAATTCCATTTTGAGAAAATGTTTTCACAAACTATTTCAAATGGTATTTGACAAAGAGGTCAACTACTTTATTTCTCTGATGAAACTGTCCCCATTATGCTGACAAACTTAAAACCCGGTGTTATATATGATTCACTTATTTTACTAAATACTGTTTAAAATTGGTCCGACAAAACATTAAAATATTTTAATTTAATAAAAATAAATAAAAACACAATAATTTTTTAAATCCAATTAAAATTGGTTTGTAATTTTAGCCAGAGTAATTAAAACTTCCAGTAAAGCTTGAAAAAAAAAAGCTACTTGAAATAAAAAATAATAATAAATTAGATAATAAAGATGATCAATTCGATCCAATGAAAAATTTCATCCATCTTTGGGATAAATTGAAAATTATTCTCGATCCTACGAAAAGTTTCATCTATCTTTGGGATAAATTGAAAATTATTCACGATAGACGGTTTAAAAATTCAGTATCACAGGATTCCCATCCTATTCATAAAAAAATTATAAAATATATCTCAATTAAGAATTAAATCGTGAATATATGATGATCCCGGTCTAGCTCACGTGTAACTCGATCGGTCAGCCTGACACCACATAAGGATCAGTGGGGGCCACCGGGTACGGGTAAACCAATCTAGCTGGCTGGGTCATAGGCCCGAGGCCCACTCGGCCCGGATCGCCCGACTGAACTACCAGTCACGTGTACCCCGACCCGACCCCCCTGGGAAATGCCGAGTGTCCGATCCCGTCTGCCACTCGAGAGGGACACTGCATTCGCCCCTAGTGAGAGTCACCGGCTGTCGAGCCTAAGAACTCCCGGGCAACATCCAGTGGGTGTCCAGTCGATAGTCTTTCTATGTCCTAACCACCCAACCCTGAGATAAGTCGGAACGACCAACCCCGAGCGCTCAACAACCCAGAAAGTATCTTATTCAAGTCCAAGAGGTATTGGCCACACGACCCGGTTTCACTCGGGATTGTCGGTCGGTGCTCCCGCTTGGGATTTGTCATCTCCCAAAGGAACACTCACTCTCTGACACCATACCGACAAAAGTCGTACGGAGTCGACACATATCTGACACCATTTATGCCCGAATCACGAATATCCTACCGACACAGTACGTTACTGGCACGCCCTGGCACTCTGCACTGTTAGGACTTTGGTGTTTACCTAAAGAGTGGTGAATAGTTACATTTCAATTTTCTTCCTACACGTGTTAGCAAGCATAAGTGGAAAACTTAAATATAAACTAAAATAATCCTAACACCAAACCTTTATGTGGTTCGAAGATGATACTCCTACTCCATGACTGTCCATAAGGTGGACGATCCCAATTTGTCGGTGAATGACTCCCCGGAAGACCTCCAGCTATCTCTTGTCGTTCCTTGTGGGTGGAGAAACCTCGCCATAATCGCTTGACAACTTCTGAGCACTTGTAGATTACTAACAGGCTTTATCCAAACTTGTTTCACCAAAGAAACTCAGCCAAAAATGAGTTCTCTTGAATAGTGCTCGATGCTGAAAAGACTGTTACCAGTCGACTGCTGCTAACACCAGTCGACTGGTCCTCTAGAATTCGAATGTCACAGACCGACGCTTCGAATTCTAGTTGACACAGGTCGACTGATCTTTCTGTGTTTTACATCAGTCGATTGATCAAAGCATCAGTCGACCGATCCAAGCATCAGTCGACCGATCCAAGCATCAGCCGGCTGATCCAAGCATCAGACGACTGTCAACTCCCTAAACCTAGGGTTTCCCTTCCCAAGTATAATTTTCTCAGCACTCAAACCCTCACGACCTAGTCCTAGGGTTTCCCTTCCCGAGTAGAATTCTCTTAGCACTCGAACCCTCACGACTTAGTTGACTCTTCATCCAGCAACCTCGACCTGTTGCCTTCAAGTCTTCTTCGACTTTGGCTCTCGTCCCTCGGATGCATGCATGCCCACGACTTGTCTCCCCATGTCATCCTTCGTGTATGCCTCGAAGTTCGTTTTCCTCGGCTCATCGTCCCTACTTTGTCCACGATCCCTCGGATGCGTGCAAGCCCACGGCTCGTCTCCTCATGCCATCCTTCACCGGACTCGAAACCGTCCACCTAAGTCCATGTGTATCCTATAAACCTGCACACTCAAATACACATATTAGATCAACATGAAATCCTAATTTAATCATATTGACACACACATCAAAACTCATGATCTACCTGATCACACTTGGGTCGATTGCACCAACATGTACCACGACAACCACCACTTGTGTCAGATTGGGCGGCGTCGGTCGGCGCTAGTCGGTGAGCTGACAGTCCTTCCGATCGTGTCCCCGCATAAGACAAGAAGGGCGTTAGACGCGGGCAGAGATTATCGGCTCCCTCGGCTATATAATGTCCTCCGCCCTCCGTCCGCAGGTATGCTCGCGATAGTATTTTGGCCACTGTTTTATTGCTTTCCTCTCTACCATCGGAGACTGACTTGACCATCGGAGGACATTACCGGGGACTTTTCCGGGCGAATTGCTAATGGTCGCCTTTCTTGCAGATCGAAGCCAGCATCAATAGTACTTGGGTCCATTTCGCTCTTGGGAGTCCATCGACAGGATCATATGAAAAGATGAATAATCATTCTGCGTTGCTCCATAACCCTTACATTACATAGGGGGTAGGAGGGGGGGGCATTGGATCACGAAAATAGAGTGTCTATTTTATCCACTCGAATTGCCCAAAGGACACGTTAATTTATTTCATTTTCCTTTCTATCTCTCTCTCTCTCAAACTTAAATTTTTATTCTCTTTCCTTTCTCATTGAGATGTATATAATTTTTTTCTCTGTGTTTTTGTCTCTAATTAAATTTTTTATTTATTTTTTATCTTGAACATACCCCATGGAAGTTTAATCCAAGAATATATAGGAGTCTAAAATAAATAATGAAAGTTAATTTAAATTTTTTATAATCTCAGAAATTTAGAAAATCTAAAATGAGTATATTTTGAACTCTCTAAGTTGATGAATGAGTTTTGATTGAAATATGCCAATGGATCTAAACTATTTGTACTCATCCGGTAGGATTGAGTGAAAGGAAAGTAGATATGATTTCAAACCTTGGTTCTAATCAAAGTAACACTATGAGCATAATGTGGGAAAACTAGGACCACGTTGAGTCTAATTTGAGAGGATCAGGCTCGACCCATGATCAAGCCTAATGTGGGTCTAATATGAGCAAATCTATTCTAGCTGAAAGTTATCATAATATTGGAGCATCTCTGAGGAGCCCAAAATAAGTAATAGAGGGCATCTTTGAACTTGTTACAACCTCAAGAATTCACATGACCTAAAATGAGTACAATCTGAGTTCTCTAGATTGATTATTGAATTTTGAACAAAACCCACAGATTAACCTAGGTTATTTAAATTTCTACAAACTTATACTCATCATATAAGGTTAAGTGAAAGAAATATAGATATGATGTCAAATTTGATTCTAATCAAAAGAACACCGTGAGCATGCATGATATGGAAAGACTAAGACCACGTTGGGTCTGATTCAAGAAAATTCTTGGATCAGGCCCAACGAGGTCCTAGTCTTCCCATATCATGCTTACAATATTCTTTTGATTAGAATCAAGGTTTGATATTATATGTACCTTTCTCTCACTCAACTACTGGATAAATGTAAGTTTGTAGAAATCTAAATAGCATAGGTTCATCAATGGGTTTATGCCAAAACTCACTGATCTGCGGGATCGTTGTGATCGATAGAGGGGAGGGGGTGAATATCAATTACGTATTTTCGGATAAATCAAATTTGTCGCAGCGGAAATAAATAAGTCAAAAACACGGCTAACATCTTTTTTTACTTGGTTCGGAGTTTATGACGACTCATACTCCAAGGGTCATGGTCCTTGATCATTTTTGTTGGGCAATATTATAATTCGTAAATGGAGTACAAGAATAATGATTAAGTACAGAAATGAAAATGAAAATTATACCAACGGCACTTAAAGGAAGAATTTCATTATAGAAGCGGTGTGTCGTCGATCTTAAACATTTTGGGCGCAGAAAACTTGAGCACGGAAGATTTACCGTTGAGATTTTGAGATTTTGAATTGATGTATGAAAGCAAGGGGATGAAACCCCTTTTATACTGCTACTCGGGCGCCCGAGAGGCTATAGGGGCGCCCTCCACATCACCGTTTCACCCGCGTCATTATCCGTTAACTCGGCCAAACTTTATCCTCTTATTGGGTGCCTGGGAGAACTGGGACGCTTGGGAGCACTGGGGTGCCTGGGAGCTGACGTGGTGCGTCCAACCAGCGACCGCCAACACAACTTCATCAACTGTTGAGAAAACCCCTCTGGGACGCCTTAGTCCTCTCAGGCGCCTGGGTTCTCGGGCGCTTGAGACCTCTCAGGCGCATGGCTCACGGGCGCCTGAGTCTTCTCAGGTGCCCCTGATCACAGCCAGCTGATCCCTTAAGCCTGCAATCAAGGTTAGTCCAAGAACAATAATAGTATAGTGAATGCATGCACAAATGACAGCTAGAGTTGTCTGATTCCGATTTTGGATTTCAAATGAAATCTTAGGTTGAACCAACGCTTACTGTTCCCTCTTCCGGGGAACGCATCCTCACCTACTCTACTCTGGAGAAGTTACCTTTTGCCAACCGGCTTCTCCAATTGGACTTTTGCTCGGTCTCTGAAACTCCCGGATCTCGAGACGTTCCTCGACCCGTCTCTACTTCTGTCCGTAGTCCTCGCTCGGCTAAGTCTTCTGTCTGATCTTCTGTTAAAATATGAGAAATTATGGGGCTAAAAAGTAAAAGTTCCTAAACTTAGGGGCTCTTGGGGGAATAGTTGAATTTAGAGGGCCTAACTGAAAAATGTCCACCGCTATTAAAACAATTTCCCCCCCTTTTTCCTCTAAGATCCTGAATGAGCCGTTTCTCTTCTTCTCCTTCTTTGAAATCCGGTTACGATCTCTGCCATCTGACGTAAGCGAACCTTGGAGCTTTGTCCCAAGGTCGAAGACACTTAAGAGTTGAACTATGGTGAGGGCTCTTCTCGATCTCTTGTGTGCTTGGGGTATAGGTATCCTTTCTTCTTCTGAAGGTTGATTTCAGATCTAGGGCAGATCTGGGAGTGGAGGCTGGTTCGCCGGTGAAGAGAACCTACGGGTGGTGTCTCGTCCTTGAGGTTTCCGGAGGAGGAGCACTAGTTTGGGAGGTCTGTAGCTGCCGGATTTCTGCAAATCCAAGAGAAGGAGGGGCTTGGGCGTGCGGTGGCTGTCTCCGGTAAGTCTTGCTTGTTCTGAATTCGACATGGATGGATTGGTAATAGATCTCCACGGATGTGTAGTTTTGATTTGAATTTGACTTTTCCCTGATCAATGAGGTTTTTGCAGTTCTTGATCTCTCTGCTTTTGGATTGATCTTTAGAGTTTGGGGTTGCAATCTTTGAGTTTCTTTGGGTTTTTGTTTAGATTTAGCTTTGATATTTCCATCTGGTTGGTTAGATCGGTTTTGGATGTGAGGTTGCGACCGAGAGGTTTGGATGGAGATGTTTGAATCTGAGTTTCTGTTTTGGGTAGTTTGTGCGTGTGCTCAATGTTGATCAAGTTCCAAATGCTTCATTTAGGGTTTGCAGATCCTTTATTGCTGTTGATTTGGTTGTTTTCCTTCTTGTAGTGTTTCGGATTGGAAGGATGAATTCTGTCTGTTTGGTTTGATTCTGTGTTTCTCTTGATTTGGATTTGTCCTTGTGGTGAGCTGTGGATGTTTTGGATTAGGTGTTGGATGTAGTTGGTTGGTGTTTCTGTGATGCGGTCATGAACTCAATGTTTGGGGTTGTGTTGTGGAGTTGAGGATTTAGTTGAGGTTTAATTGTACATGGAATCTGTATTGGGTTTTGGCACTGATGTGTAGATAGTGATTTGGTTTTGAATTTCTAATTTGGTTTGTTGGTTTTGCAGTGAGCTTCCTTAAGAAATCTTTCTTCCATGGGATATGTTTGGTACTGTGATGAAACTCTGAGCTTCATTTAGGGTATGTTACGGAAGTAGTTTCTTTATGGTTTGAGTTCTCTTGGAGTTGTCGTGGGCTCTCTTGAAACTCTGTACCAAGTGGCACTTAGGAGTGTGATGGATAGCCATCAATTAAGAACGTAAGTTGGATTTTGGGTTAAACCTAGGGTTGGACCTAATCTTAGCTATTCAAAGCTAATCGAGTTATGAATTAGGGAAAGAGATTAAACCTAGTATTGATTATTTGGTTAAGCTAGATACGACCTAGTATCTAGCTTAGTTAGCATCATTTGTTTATGATAGCTTATATTATATGTCATGATACAGGACACTGATTGTATTGCTTTTGGATATTTGGACGGGGTGTTCTTATCGCTTGCGGGCTTCTACATCGGAGGCAGGTACTTTTGACTTATCTATTTTATATTGTCACAGATTTATGCATAGTTAATTATAGATAGCAGTATAGTTTTATTTATTTTCTGTTACTATATATTTACTCTTGATATTAGCTGTTTGTTTAGATGATACATCGGAGGCAGGATCTCTTTACTCTTTATTGTTGCATATGTTGTATATCGTAATTAGAGATAGGATACCTTATATCCAGCACTAGGGCTAGGATATGATGTATACCGATTATTTGGACCTCTGCATATCATGTTGATGATTGGTAAACTAGCTAGGTAGGTGTGATGTATGATATCACCATGCATCATTCTTGCATGCACATGGGCTGGCGGCATAGAGCTCCCAGTCATGTGGTTGAGACACGTCATCTATTATGACGGTCATGATCTGCACACATTGTCATACGCGAGTAGTGGCTGTTGGAGGGTGTACACAGTTGCCTTGTCGAGACTCTGCATGGTCACTCCTGAGCAGTGATTCCGGTGCATCGTAGCAGTCAGGGACCCCTCCGAGTGTGGGCAGTAGTTTTATCGTATCTCCGCTCGATCACTCATAGGTAGTATTTCTAAAGCATTGTAGCAGACACTAGTGATATGCGGTGATCATGATTTGTACACATTGTTACTAGCGAGTAGTAACTACTGGAGGGTGCGTATAGTTGCCCTGTCGAGACTCTGTACGGTCACTCATGAGTAGTGATTCCGGTGCATCATAGCAGTCAGAGACCCCTCCTGGTGTGTACAGTTGTTCTGTCGTGTCTCCGCTCGGTCACTCATGGGTAGTGATGCCGGAGCGTGATAGCAGGCAGAGGTGGTATAGATAGCAGTTAGTTCCCCCTTTCTGACTTTGAATACATGTCATGATGGGTTGTGTGACCCGTGAGCAGTTGGCTCCTCTCGTGCCTGGTTTTGGGGTTATGATTGTTGGAGCAGTTGGCTCCCTGACATCATGTCCACTCAGCCACCCGGTGTAGAGTAGCTGGAGTGCGTACAGACATCATGTGCACATGATGCATCATTGCATGATTATTGTTGTTTGTATTGTTGTGTTTACTCATACTTGCTTTATTTGGTTACAATATTTGTATTTGACCTGCACCTTCAAGATGTATCTGTACGTAGGGTCTAGTGATTTTACTTTACTTGTGTGATATTTGGACCCATATATCTTCAGGTTTGTCTGGCTCTGATATGTATCATTTATTTTTAGTATTATAAATTCAACATTTTCTACTGTTATTATTGTTGTTATTGTCAGTTTGACTCTTATTGTTAGTATAACTTACTATGCATATTAGATATATGTATTCGTTGAGTTCTTGGACTCACACCGTCAACCTTATTTTTCATTTCAGGTTGATCGTCTGGAGTGCTCGGCAGCCTGTCTTAGTCCTTCTATTTTGAAGCGACTCGTGTTGTGGTTTGGGTTGTATTTGTGATCATACAGTATTTTCATTTGCTTTCGCTGTTTTAATTTCTGTTGTATTGTTTAGTACGGAGGTATAGTTGTACTTTTGTGTGCCATGGGGCCTTTGTTTCATTTTGTTGTGTCGTAAGTCGTACCAGTACGCAGTTTTTGTCGTCGTCTTCGTTTGCTTTTTATTCAGTGGCTTGTTCCAGTCCTATAGGCTGCGGCACAGGCGGGTTGAGAGAGTCGTAAAGGTTAGGTTTCTGGATTGTCCGCCGAGTCAAGGGAGAGGCAGTCCAATCAATATCGAACGGCCAGCTCCTCGGGGCGTGACATCTTCCGGATCAGGTCTTCGATGCCCAATCCTCAACCAAGACTTCGTGCCCAATTTCTCAAACCAGGTCTTCGTGCCCAACCCTAGGTCAGGTCTTCGGTGCCCAACCCTCAGCTAGGACTTTATGCCTAGTTCTCAGCCAAGACTTTGTGCCCAGTCCTCGATCAGGACTTTGTGCTCAACCCTGCAGGTCAAGACTTCGTGCCTAGATTAATTAGAACTTTCCTGCATACTTAGCAAATTCATTATATCACCACATAAACTTAACTTTGAACTCTTTATTATTATCAAAACCAAGTTCAATCTGGTGCTTCCGGCACCAACATGATCAACTTAGAGATCTCATATTGTACTTATTTTGAATTTCTCAAAAAAATTCAATATTATGCTAACTTTCAGCTAGTCTCTTAGAGACTAGACTAACACCTAATTTGATTAGATCAGACTCGCATTGAGTTTGATCCTCTCAGTTCAGACTCAATATAGTCCTAGTCTTGTTACATCATACTTACAATATTCCTTTGATTAGAATCAATGTTGGACACTATGCCTACATTCCTCTTATCCAACCCTACTGGATGAGTGTAAGTTTATAGAAATCAAATAGCCTAGGTTTATCAGTGAGTTTCGGTCAAAACCAATTGATCGATCTAAAGAACTTAGATTATATCTATTTTAGATCCTATAAATTTTTAAGATTATAAAAAATTTAAATGTGTCTTCCATTATTTAATTTAGATTCTCCCAAGTGTTTTAGGATTAAACTTTTGTGGAGAGAGAGATTATAAAAAGTCAAGTTTGCCTGGAGGACAGAAGAAAAGACTATTTAAATGACTGTCTATTTTAGTAATCATCAAAGTGCATACACCTTTTGATTAATTTCCAACTCCACCGACTCTCCGATCAGTTCTTGCGCTAACCGCAATCGGCGTAAGCGTTCGGGAATTCGGGGTTGGTTTGCCTTGCCACCGTAGGTTCCTGACCCAGGGGTCAGCGTCTGCTTGCGAGCGTCGCTTCGTCCCTCGCATAGAACCCGCCGCCTCGGAGGCTCCGCCAGCAAACCTGCCGGGATCAACCTCCTGTCGGAGCGAAGGAAGATGATGTCGGTATCGCGGCTTGATTTCCTCTTCAACGTTTCTGCCGCTGGCAGCGGGCCGTTCTATGGGCTTCACAAGGTTTCGAGGGCCGCGTGGGAGGCTGGGCAGAAGCTGCTCAAGGAACTAAAAGCGGTGCCTTTGGCATAGCCTATGGCCGCGAAGGCGGAGAACCGGACGCTGAGAAGTGTCCGCACTCGATCATACTCTCCGGTGAGGAGTTCCTTCAACGGGGGAAGGTGATGTTGTTCCCCTGCGGCCTGACGTTGAGATCTCACATTACCCTTGTTGGGAAGCCGTACCAAGCCCACGCCGAGTTCGACCCTAAAATTACGATCTTGAACGAAGGAGATAAGTTCTTTGCACAAAAAAGATATCTACGGACTGACCATATCCATTTGCGGAAGACAAGTTGTTTGTTCTTACTCTCAGTTTTGCTAGGCTGGAAGGTGATCACCCAACAACTCCTCAACTGTGTCTCAACTCATAGAGAAGAGCGAGCGGTGCAAGCCATAGACTTGGCTCCCAAATCCTGTTGAAGCAATCTATGGTCTGTGGGACCATGTGTTTTGATGTTTGGGTAAAAGTTTTAAGTTAGGTTAAAACCTCGCATTAAAAAATTTCTTGGAGCTAGGGCGATTTTGGCGATTTTGGGCAATCGGCGCCGATCAAGGGCCTCGCGCCCTATTCTCTCTGCGGCGATGGCCACCGGCGCTGACGGGTCCCAGGCCGTCCCCACTCGAACCTTTTCAACCTTCTCCACTAGAGAACCCCTTGTTCCCTCCTATTCCCATCTCCCACAACATGACTAGGCCCATCTCCACCCTTGGGGCCGCGACGGCAGGTGCTGAAGCGGAGTCCTATCAGGCAAATAAATCTCAGGCGATGGCGTTAGCCTCTACAAATCCCTCTTTTGGGGCGGCGCCGGCTTATGGGAAGACATCTTACGCAGCAATCTTGAAGCCTGTTTCACCTCGCACATCAAAGAAGGCCTTTGTTGACGTTGGGAGCAATTTTAAGCCAATGACAATCTACAACAACAAGCCGGGAATATTCTATTCGGAAGAAGAAATTGCTGGTATGGCTATTCCTTACCAATTTGCATTAATAGGAAAATTCTATGGTTTTCGGCCTAGTCATGTGCATGTCTTGCAAGCTTTTGGTAATCTTGGTTTTTCTAGCCCTTACAACATTAGATTTTTAAGGGTTGGTTATATTTTTATCCATTTAACATCAACTGAGGATATGGCTCGGGTGGGGAGCCGCGGGGTATGGTTTATAAGAGGTGCTACTTTGAGAATTTTCAAATGGTCCCCTCATTTTACATATGAAGCAGAATCTTCAGTGGTTCCAGTTTGGAGACAATTGCCGGATCTTCCAATTCACATGTTCAACAAACACAGTCTCTTTTCGATAGGAAGGATCATTGGGAAGCCTATAAAAATAGATGAAGGAACAACTGATGGTTCTAGGCTTGTGGTGGCAAGAATTTGTGTGGAAATTGATCTACTAAAACCTAAGGTGGAGGATTTTTGGATTGGCATTGGAGATGAGAAGCGATTACAGAAGGTGGTGTATGAAAGACATCCTAAATATTGTGAAGATTGTCGGCACCTGGGACATGCTGTGGAGGAATGTTATGTTAATGGAAACAAGCCTAAACCCGCATGGAAATCTGCTAGAAATGACGCAAATGTATTTGGTGAAGACCTAAGGGTGCATCTAAATCGGAGAAAAGGTAAAGAAATGCTCCAAGACAAATGGAAGGGAGGGAGGAAGGATTAAATAAGGATATTGCAGAGAGGACTGGTTGGGTTCAAAGAACAGGCTCCCAAGGGAACAAAACATTGAGAATAATGAGCATGAAATGCTTACTAATAAATTCCAGGCCTTGTCTGGTTTGGGGGAGGAGGAACAAGGTGATGATGAGGAATTAGCTGAGCTGATTGAGAATGATGGGGGTTTGGATGCTGATGGCAATGAGGGAAGGAGTAAGGAGCAGAATGCATCAGAAACAGGGAAAGATAAGGCTTTGGATGGCCAAGAGCAAGAATTGGATATTAGGAGCAAAGGAATTCCAGGAGGAAGGGATCAGGAAAGGAAATACTTGAATAGGTAACAAGGGACTGATGTGGTAACAAATGTGGCAGAACATCATCAAAATTGGCAATCTGATGTAACACGTGCAGTTACAAAGGAGGCAGGGAAAGGGGAAGCAATATAGATAACAGAAATTCACGTAGGGGGGCATCCTCTATGTTTGATAGCCTGAGAGATCCACAACATGAAGAGGGTTTATTTTCCAAAAAGGAAATCCAACAGGTACTTACAGTAGAGGAGGAATCAGTAAGGTTTGGTGAGGGATTACCAATCATACAACAGTCGACTGAATACTTTCTAAATCAGATCCCAGAATCTAATGATGGGGAATTCTCAAAGACTTTTTGTGAGGAGGATGCGGATTGGATACCAGGGACTCGGTGCAATTATAGAGAGCTTCATCAGTGATTTTAAGCTCACACAAAGAAATACACGCCTTGTGTCCAATAATGTGCCGGGGGTGAGCCAAGACTAACGCGAAGTAAATCTAGTATGCAAAGAGTCGTTTCCTCTTCTTTTCTATAATGCCAGGAATCATATGGAATATAAGAGGGATTGGAAATGTTGCATCCATCAGAAGAGTGCATTACATTAAGAAATGTTACCACTTAAATTTTATAGCCATCCTAGAACCCTTTGTATCTCTTGATAAAGCTTTTATAACAAGGCGATTAGGCTTTAATGATGCGGTTTCCAATTGTTCTGGGAAAATTTGGTTTGTCTATGATTCTAATATAGAGTGCAACATTTTGGTGGATCATGAGCAGTTTTTGCATATCAAGGTCAAATCTAATATCTTCCCTATTGAAATGTTTATGACTGTAGTATATGCTAAATGCACAAGGGTGGAGAGAAAGGAACTTTGGGAGCAGTTGCTGGATATCAAGTCTGAAGCGGAGGAGCATTGGTTGGTTGGAGGTGATTTTAATGTGATAACTGGGCCAGATGAACATTCTGCAGGAGTTTTATCCAAACCAGGGGCAGTGGAAGATTTTAATAATTTTGTGATGCTTTCGGGTTTAATGGATGCTGGATTGTGGGAGACAAATTTACATGGACAAATAATAAGGTATGGAAACGTCTGGACCGGGTACTTATTTCCCCAGCTTGGACGCAAATGCATTCCTGTTCGTGTAGAGCATTTGAGCAGAGCAGCGTCAGATCACTGCCCTTTACTCATCTCTTTTCCTGGATTTACTCAACCGGTGGCATCTTTTAGATTCCAAAAAATGTGGGCGAGGCATCATAATTTTCAACTTACGGTGAGATTAAATTGGATGTTGCCATGTAATGGTTTCGGTCTCAGGAAATTTCAATTTAAACTCACAAGGCTGAAAGAACACTTGAAATGGTGGAATGCAGAGGTGTTTGGCAACATTCAGGACAAAGTTAAAACTGCCGAAGAAAGATTTGCTGAAGCAGAAAGAGATTTTGATTATGCACCATCTGTGGAGAAGATAATACATATGGCTAAATGTCAAGCTGAGCTCTTTCAAGCCCTACGCATGGAGGAAGAGTTCTGAAACAAAAAGCTGCTGTCAAATGGCTAGGCGAGGGGGATAAGAATACTAGATTTTTTCATAATCTGGTGCAGAAGAGAAGGATGGCAAACAGAATCTTCAAGATTTGGGATGAGGGTACATGCTTGGACAAACCGGAACAGATACAAGAATTGGAGCACATTTTTTTGAGGATCTGCTGACTGGGGAAGACTATATTATGAATGTAGCAAATATGGATCATATTCGCAGCTGGTCAGTCCAGGAGAGAACACTGAGCTGATGACTTTGCTTCTATGGAAGAGGTAAAACAGGTTGTATGGGAGATGTGTGAGGATAGTGCGGCTGGACCTGATGAGTTTTCTGTGGCTTTCTATACCTCATGTTGGGAAATAATTAAAGAGGATGTCTATCAGGCAGTTGTAGATTTCTTCCAGGGGGTTCCTTTCTAAGGGGAGTGGCGGCTACTACTTTGGTGTTACTTCCAAAGGTTGAAAATGCTCAGAGATGGCAGGATTTCAAACCTATAAGTTTATGTAATGTCTCAAATAAAATTATTTCCAAACTGATGCCAACAGGTTGAGTCACGTCCTGGCCAAAATTATCTCCCCTTCGCAGAGCGGTTTTGTAGCAGAACGTTTAATTTCAGATAATATTCTTTTGACTCAAGAGATCAATCACAAACTAAATTACCATGTAGGGGGGGGGGGGATTTGATTTTGAAGCTAGCCATGGCAAAGACGTATGATAGAGTTCAATGGGATTTCTTATTGGCAATAATGTCGGCTTTTTGGTTTCTCCACTGTTTTCATTGACAATATTAGAAGATGTATTGTGGATTGCTGGTTTTCGGTAAGGATAAATGGTCATTTGGCAGGTTTTTTCCTGTCCAAGAGAGGTCTCAGACAAGGGGACCCTTTATCCCCACTTTTATTCATTATTGCGGCCGAGTTCTTGTCAAGGGGATTGGATGCTTTGTTTGCGAGGTTTCCACAGATGTATTATGCTTCCGGATGCAATTTTCAGCTATCACATTTAGCATACGCAGATGATATAATGATTCTTATGAATGAGTCAGTGAACTGTGTGAAAAGGGTAAAGGCTTTCCTTGAGTCATATGAAGTTTGTTCTGGGCAATCCATTAATGCTGCCAAATGTTTGTTTTTCCCCTCTAAAAGTATTTCTATGGCTCGTAGAAATCAGATTGCTGCTTCTACTGGATTTGCGGAAGGAACTTTCCCTATCATATATTTGGGTGCCCCTATCTTTGCGGGAAATAGAAAGGCAGTTTATTTTCAGCCATTGATGGAAAAGGTTCATCAAAAACTGAAGGGGTGGAACATTACTCGGTTGTCTCATGGGTAGGGGTGCAATCGAGCCGAGCCGAGCCGAACAGTATGAGGCTCGAGTTCGGCTCGATTAGCTTTTCCCTAAGTTCGAATTCGGCTCGAGTTCGATTCGAGCTTTAATTCTTAAGCTCGAGTTTGGTTCGGAATAAAATTAAAGAGTTCGTGAAAGGCTCGAGCTCGGCTCGAAAATAGCTCGATTTAAAGTCAAACGAGCTTGTTCGAGATTGGCTCGTTAAGATTAATCGAGCTCGAGTTCGAGCTCGTTAGGCACATAATCAAACTCGAGTTCGAGCTCGTTAAGCACATAATCGAGCTCGATTTCGAACTCGTGAAAATCACCTGCAGTACATGAAAATCAATTACAAGACTTACAAATTATTTGTAAAAACAAATATATAACATACAAGCCACACAAAACTTGAAAATTATTGGTAGAAACAAATATATAATATGCAGCGAACTCATGAAAATCACCTACAGTCATGAAAATCAATTACAACAGAGGAAGTGAGGAAGCAATTTTGAATTTTCTTCATAATCTGGGCTATTTATCATGGATTTGCTAAATAGAGGGTTAGAATTAAGATGATTTGAGGCTTTGTGTTTGGGATTTAGGATCCCAAAGATAAGAAGTCATGAACCGATGGATTCAAGATTCTCATGTCTTGGCTTAACTTTAGCTCGTGTTTACAAGAAAGGAATTACACCAAGCAACCAGAATCCACCTTAAAACCAAAATAGAAGGGAAGGAAGGAAAACAAATCTCACCTCAAATAATGGAGATAAGGGATGCCGGATGGTGGGATTCGAACTTGGAGATCACTGGTCAAGAACTACCGGACAGTCGGTCTCTCGGATCTTGACAGAAAATTCGTGGCGACTGCTAGCAAAGCAGCGAGCGTGGTGGCGATTGTGAGTGCGGCGGCGGCGACAAAGGACGAAAGCGTAGCGATAGCCGATAGGGTTTCTGAGAAAAACATTTGCTTTTAACCATTTTATTCATTTGATCAAGAATCATCTCAGCCGTTGGATCCAAGATTATTTATTTATTTTTCTGGATTTTGAGTATTCAACATGCTTTTATAATTTTCTTTTTAATTGTTTTTTATATTAACCAACTCATATTATATTAACCCATTGTTTTTAATATATATATATATATATATAGAATCATCTCAGCCTTTGGATCCAAAATAATTTATTTATTTTTTAAAATTTTAAGTATTCAACCGCTTCAACGTGCTTACGTGCTTTTATAATTTCTTTTTAATTATTTTATATCAACTCATTGTTTTTAATATATATATATATATATATATATAACCTCTTAACAAACACGTTCGCGAATCTCTTAACGAACACGTTCGCGAACCTCTTAACGAACACGTTCGCGAGCCTCTAAACGAACACGTTCGCGAGCCTCTAAACGAACACGTTCGCGAGCCTCTAAACGAACACGTTCGCGAGCCTCTAAACGAACATGTTCGTGAGCCTCTAAACGAACACGTTCGCGAGCTCACGAGCCAAATACTGCTAAGCTCGAGCTCGGCTCGATAATGTTTTCGAGCTCGAAATCGAGCTCGAGCTCGGCTCGTTAACTTAATCGAACGAACTCAAACGAACTTTTTTTCGAACCGAGATCCGAATAGCTCACGAGCGGCTTGGCTCATTTACACCCCTACTCATGGGGGTCGTTTGGTGCTTATTCAGAGTGTTCTAGTATCTCTACCACTCTATTTGCTGCAGGTTTTATTGCCTCCGCTATCAGTCCTACACAACCTAGAGATGATTTTTGCTAATTTCTTTTGGGGCTCGGGGAATATGGGAAAGAAGACTCACTGGATTGCTTGGTCTGAAATATGCCAACCGAAGTGGGAAGGGGGATTGGGTGTGAGGAAGCTATCAGATGTGGCCATAGTCATTTCAATGAAATTGTGGTATCGGTTCAAAGAGCAGAATTCTCTCTGGGTCACTTTTATGAGGAAGATGTACTACCGTGGGCGAGATACCTTCACAGTTTCGGTGAAAGGGCATGGGTCTCCATTTTGGCGAAGATTATCAAAAATTAGAATAAAGGCAGAAGAGCAAATGGGATGGATCTTGGGCGAGGGTAAGGTCTCCTTTTGGTTTGATGATTGGATGGATGGTGGTCCTTTGTACCAGAATTGTGAAGTCACGGGAAATCCAGAAGCAACAGTTTCCAATTTCATAGGGAACCAGAGCTAGAATATGGATAAACTTGAGAAGGTGGTATCCACTAGCACTGCAGCAGAAATTTCCACAGTCCCGGTCAAATATGGTGAATCAGACAAGTTAGTATGGAAATTAACGAATGATGGTAGGTTTTCTTCAAAATTTGCATGGAATTGTATTAGAAAGGCAAACAATCAACATGAATATTGGGTGGCTTGTTGGAGCAGATTGCTTAGTACTAAAATTTCTATTTTTGTTTGGTGTTTCGTAAAGAGAAGATTGCCGGTGGATGAGATCTTGTGGCAAAGGGGGGTCATGTTAGTATCAAAGTGCCAATGTTGTGAATCGGTGGAGTCTTGGGACAATCTTTTTTTCCATGGAAAGGTGACTATGGAGGTATGGAATTACTTTATAAATTTGTTTCGGGTTAGGAATGCTCTTACTGGAGGGTTGGCACGGAATGGTCTCGCCAAGGACATATTAGAGAAGCTTTGCCTTTTTTGATTGTTTGGTTTGTATGGGAGGCGCGCAATGATGCTAAGCATCGGGGAAGTAAGCAATCTGCCTGGAAAATTATTCGAAGGTCACTGATTATATAGCTTATGGTATGGCTGTTGGGGTCATCAAAGGTGGTCATTGGAAGGGATATAGAGATATAGCTCAGTTATGGGGAATTAAGGTGCAGAACAGGCTGATTAACACAGTCACTACTGTGCTTTGGAAAAAACCAAGAGCTGGTGTCTATAAACTGAACACGGATGGGTGCTCGAGAGGCAATCCGGGTATATCTTCCTATGGAGGTATTGTTAGGGATCAAACTGGTCAAGTTATTAAATTTTGGCATGGAACTATCGGAATGGGATCTAACATTACGGCAGAATTATATGCAATTTTGAAAGGTTTGGAATTGTGCAAAGAAAACCAATTTCTACCTATTTGGCTAGAATCAGACTCAATGGTAGCTTTGAGAATCGTACAATCTTCTTTGGTGTGCTGGGAATTTCGTCATATGGTTCTTATGATTCAAAGCATGCTTAAATACTATGTGCGGCCTTCACATGTATATAGGGAAGCAAATGCAGCGGCTGATTATTTGGCAAATAGAGCTTTTGATTTCCCTAGGGAGCAAATCATGAGGGAGACCAACATTGACCGAGATCTTCGTGGTATTTGTAAATTGGACAAGATTGGTCTACCTTATGTTAGAGTAACATGCAAATCTATATGAGTGGTGAAGACATCGGATGGGGACTAATAATATGCCACATGTGGGCAGGGAGATTGGAGATTTTTATCCTGGCGTTATCTGATGGACCACTGGTGTAAGGAATCTGCAGTTATGGTATCTTTTTGAACTAGTGAAGAAAATTGTGTTCAATGAAACGAAATAAGCTTGGTATGAATGGGAGTCTTATGTTTTTCTCTTCTGAAGTCTGAAAACTACACTAAACTGATGACTTTCAGATACCTTTTTTTTGTATTGTTTGGGATTTCAGCATTTATAATTTCTGTTACAAATGATTTTGGATGGTTTTTGGTCTTAGAAGCGTGCCAAATATTTGGAAGGAGATTTTTAAATTGGGGGTTCTCTGTTTCCTTTCTTCCTTCCCTGCTGCAGTGGTTTTCTCTTTGGTTTGCTGGTTTTTTTCTGTATGGGTTCTGCTGAAATACAATGGTGCCTTTTGGAGTTCTGCTTTGAGACTGAGGAAGTGGCTGATCTGTAACATGTTTTGCTCCCAAGGGCGGATGACTTTTGGAGAGGAAAGGTTGTTGAGGGATGTCTGATGTTGCGGGTATGCTAGTTTTGTTTAGAGAAATCAGAGTTTGGTCAGAGATGATGCTCGTGGCTTGGATGAAGGATATCCTATGGACCAGTCTTTGCTAAATGGGTATGGAGGACTGTTTTCGGATGAAGAATAATTGGCTGATGCTAATGCGTGCCAAATGAATTGCAATTTGGAGATGGTTGTTTGGATACTGATGTGATGTAACTGAAATTTGAATCAATTGCATTCTCTGTGACAAGGCAAATGGGTTGGCTGGTTTTATTGTTTGCTGAAGATCAGTTAAAATTTTTCTGTACCATAGTGGATTGTCTGAACTGGTGGAGAATGCATCTGAATATTTTGAGTCAAATATGGGAAGGAGAGGTTTTGATAGCTGAAATGGGTTTGAATGTTGCGTGCCAATGTGCCAGAACAATGGGTTGTCAGTACACAAGTTTGGTCAACAATATAGGAACCTGAAAATTGTTTGCTGGATTTTCTAATCTGCTAATTTTGGTTTTGGTATTCGGTGGAGATGTAAGTCTGAAATTTGCTTTTAAAACATTAGTTTGCCGGCACCAAAAACTTATCTGTTTGTTCTGACATGGGGATAGTGGTGAAAACTGTGGTTGTAACCTGGTCTGAAATTGCAACCCTAGTAGTAGAGTTGTGCTGGTGCAACAAGATCATTCTGAACGTGCCAAAAAAGGAGCTGGAACAATTTCTTGCTGATCGATTACGGTTTGCTGCAATGTTTGCTGAACTGCGCCTATATTTCTGATATGGAGCTATGGAGGGATACAGATCGAGGGGTTGTGGATGGCTGCTAGGAAGCAAAAGAAAGGGATGAGGGTGTTTCTAATATTAGCGTTGCTTTAATAAGGAACTGACCGATTTGTATAGATAGACAGTCGGTGGTTATTACTTGTAAATCGTTTTGAGTTGTTGTAATTCTGTATTAGAAGGTCAGGTTTAGAAGGTCAGGTTTGGTCCCCTTTTAATATGAATTTTCTTTTCAGGAATAAGAATTTCCCGTTATTCAAAAAAAAAAAAGTTATCATTGTCAATGTTGATGGTAGACATGCCACCTCTTTTTCCTATCACTCTGTAAGTTTCAGTTGCAAGTGCCTACTTGACGTTGTGATGGAGAGTTAATCTTGGTGTTGATCGTCTTTGTAGGCTTATGTTCTTGAGGATGCAGCTGGTCTGTCAGTGATTGGGGATATTCATGTGCATAACATTTTTTCTGGTTCATTTCCAACATCCATCCTAGCTTTGATCCACAGAAGAACCTAGAAATGTCCACAGAATGTCAAGCACCACCATTTCCTGATGGACCAGTTGAATTATTCATTGCCATCCTTTCTGCTGGTAATCACCTTGCAGAGCGAATGGCTGTTATGAAATCTTGGATGCGTGCAGTGAAGAAGTCTTTTAACATGGTGGCTCGCTTTTTTGTTGCTCTGGTAAAACTTCTAGCTACTGTGCCTTTCATTGTCCATTTCTTTCTTTTTAGATTTTGTTGACTTACAGAACCTTGGTCAAACAGCATGGAAGGAAGGAAGTAACATCGAGTTGAAAAAAGAGGCTGAGTTCTTTGGTGACATTGTAATTATGCCTTTTCTCGATAGTTATGATCTTGTCCTTCTCAAGACTGCCATATGCGAAGATGGGGTTTGTATTGACTATATTCTGTCATATTCTGCATTTGTTGCTCAACATCCTAGATGATTATAATTCCAATGTTTTTTTGGGCGTTCTCTCCTCTTCCTTTATGCTATAGGTTCGAATTGTTTCTGCTAGCTATATAATGAAATGTGATGATGATACCTTTGTTAGAATTGATTCGGCGATGAACCAAGTCCAGAAAGTTCCCACTGAGAAAAGCTTGTATATTGGTAACATAAACTACCACCACAATCCTTTACGAGAAGGGAAATGGACAGTTACATATGAGGTAAATTCAAATTACAGTCATGTAGGATGTTTTAATAATCTTTAGCATTTCCCAATCTATTGGTTCGGAGAAATTTCATTGTTATACTGATTGTATGAGCATAAATTGGATGAGCAGACGAGATCCATTGGGTCGTGAAATTTCCTGCACCTCGCTTATATTCACATTCTTATTCTTACTTTCTCCACATATTGCTTCCAAGAATTTGACTTGGTTTTTAACTTCTGTTTAGTGGTTTTGAGTTTTATTGTGAATTTTCAGATCAAATTAAACAGGATTAAGAAAGTATCTTCTCCTTTGGTCATTCAAGCATCCACTAATGATAGAATGAATGGTTTAATATGGACAAAAGGAAGAAAAGCACTTATTTTTTATCAATCAAAGACAATATCAAACTAGTTGAAATGTCAATATCAAGTGAACAAACATTTCTGAGTATGATCCTTCCATTGCAGGAATGACCTGAAGAGGACTATCCACCATATGCTAATGGTCCTGGATACATTGCTCGTTTTATCATATCTGATTTTGAGAAACATAAACTGAGGGTAAGCATATTATATTTCTTATTAAGATAACATTTATATTGCTTATGATCCATCAGTGACCAGGATGGTTACTTTTGTTGCTCTTTTCTTCCTTGAAGATTTTTTTTCCGCCTTCTCATTTATATTATAAAAGTAAGCATAACAGATGAAGGACAGATGGTTTTCAATATGATGCTTGGTTTCTTATTTGGTGCAGTTGTTTAAAATGAAAATGTGAGCATGGGATGTGGTTGAGCAGTTCAATAAGTCCAAACACTTACATACATAGTCTCAAGTTTTGCCAGTTTGGATGCATCGATGATTACTACACTGCACATTACCAGTCCCCGACACAAATGGCCTGCTGTGGGACAAATTGCAAGCAGGAAAGCCTCGATGCTGTAACATGAGATGAGATCGAGATGCATTGATACAAAATAGTTTGTCAGTGGTTTGATTCAACTTCAATAAGCTCACCGCTGGTTTGATACTGCTTAAGCATTTATTCATTGTTTTTTTTTGTTTTCGTGTTGGCAATTGAAGTCTCGAATCAATACTGCATCATCTACATTACAATACCTGATGAAGTTGCAGCATCTTTAGAAACCGACAAGGTCAAGATCCTATGACTTCGTCCCTCAGATTTTGTAGTTTAATCTTGGAGTTACCGGATAGAATGCCACGACATAGAATCAACATCTTGTTCTATATAGTTGAACTTGCATCATGTTTTGATTACCTCTGGTAATTGCCCACCTTGTACCTATTAGTTGCTAATGTAATCCTTAACATCTTGCTGAAGATCCTAATACTGTGAAAAACTAACCACTTTCGGATTCGATCGAGAGGCTAATTTAACTTCTCTAGTCACAAGTTGTTGATTGTTAACTGAAGTTTCCGCATATTTGCCTCACGGTTGGCCATAAATTACAATACTTGCTGCAAGTTGTACCAGTTTTGGATGGTCATATCTGTTAAGAATATTAATCTTCGAATTTTTAGTTCAGCATGCTGTCAAACTTGGTCAATCTAGTTGATGCTTGATGAACCTGTGAACTACGAATCGATATGATTCACTTATTCTCCTCATTACATCATTTTATAGTGTTAGGGTATTGATACAATCAGTTATATTGGAAAACTTGGTGGATTGTTTTGTATTGTATTTAGATTTGAGATGTTTGTATGAAACTCGTCTTGTGGTTTCAGAATGCAATAGATATGTATGTGATCAAGTGGCTGTAGATTTCAGATAGCATATCGACAGTTGATGCTTTCATAGATATAATCTTACGATTACGAAGTATCGAAGATGATGTATTGCCCTAAAAGTTCCTTAACATCTGTGATGATATTGTGGACATGTTATTATAAATACTATAATTCCTTAACCTCCATGTTAGTTATACGAATGCTAAAAGCACATTATAAATGGACATTTTGTTTAATAATATGGATAAACAGTATTACCCTCCAGACTTAAAATCAAACTCGCTCGTACGATATATCAAATAATTCAAATACTGAAAAAAATGAAATTTGTTCTGAAACTCAGGGTCCCTATTGTTCTTTAATTACCGTAATCATCCATGTGCTTGCTACAACGTTCAAGTGAGTAGTCTTTTAGGGGGCGCTTGGTAAACGGGTTTAGAAGGTGGGAATGAAAATGAAATCTATTTCATTCCCATTAATGATGCTTGGTATACGAGAATCGGAATCAAATTAAGGATATGATACCCTTGATTTCATAACTCACTTCCCACTAGGTTATCATCAAATCCATACATCTCTCAATCAAATTCATTCTCATTATCAAATTTATATCAAACGTCTCCTTAATTTCTGTTGGTCTTGGTATGGTACATTGCTTTTTGCCACATTTAATTAATGTAATCAATTAGGTATTAATCATGCAATTAAATTATTAACTCTGTGCTGTAATAGTTAGGTATGGGCACGTCAATAAGGGAGTTTTACTAGCCTCTTCAGAGTCCTCATGAATATTCTCCAAACTATTTTTAATAAGATATTTAAGAGCGTATTGTAGAGATTTTATAGTTTTTTTGAATAATAATTTCAAGAACGTTAGTTTTTTGGATGAATTTTTTGTGTATTTGTTTATTTATTTTGATGACGAATAGAATATTTGAAATTTAAATTAATCCTTTTTAAAATTAATAAATTCAAAAATTAAATATATAAATTATAAAAAAAATTATCAAAGCTTATTGTATCCATGCATCCAAAACATACATGATAGTCTGACTTTTATACCTTTCTTGTGCCTGGCTGTAATAATCAAACGCTCGTGACTATTCAAAGTTCATTCGATAGAATTTATTTAGCTCGTTTAATAAAATTGTTAATATTAACGAAAAATCAAACTCAAGTATTCATGTTATGTGAATGCTCGTTAATAAGTGGACTAGTTCGTAAATATAAAATTAATATTAACATTAAATATATAATTTTACATTTTATATTTAAATAAAATATCCAATAAAGCTCATTGTAGAATAATCATAGATTTTAGTAATATTTATATTTTTAGAATATAATTTATTTATAAATTGATGAATAATTTAACTAATAATTTAATTTGGTAAGTTCGTTTAGGACTCGATATGCTCGCGAGCTATCACTATATTCGATAAATTAAGCTCGAGCTCGGCTCGATAATAAACGAACCAAACTTAAACTCTCAGGTATTCGACTCGGCTCGGTTCGATTATAGCCCTGCATGTGCCTGCTAGCAAGAGGTGATTTGTTTATTTTCAGTGCTCCCACTGAGACGCTAATTCATCTCAGGATCAATACGAAAGAGATAAATCACCGGGTTACCTTTCCTGTTCTCGATTTCGTGTTGAGATTCACTCGAATGTTTGTTGGTTCATGTGTATTTGTATAGTTAGTAAATGAAATAAATGAATATATTAATAAATTTGATGTTCGATTTGATAAGAGTTAATTTATGTTTGTTGAATATACATAAGATAAAATTTGAACATCTCGTTAAGTTAAATAAATAAGTTTGAATATATATTTATTCAGTTTGTTAATGTTCATGAATAATATTTATAATGTTCGTGAATAATATTAATGAATCACGTTCATTAATAAAACTCTATATTCATTAATAAAATTCTTATCAATCTACTAAAAAATAAAATAAAATAATATAAAATAAATAAATAAATTTAAATTATCAAGTTCAATAACCAATAAAACAATCAAAAGTTTCAAACAATTAAATAAATTTAAATTTAGAATCGGATAATATTGAAATGAATCAAAGTTCAAATCAAAATTGAATTAAAAATTTAATAATATCTAGACAAACTAAGTTCAAATCAAGTCTCAAATAAATTGAAATTCAAGCTCAAACTTATAAAAAAATAAACTAAATCAAACTTAAACAATCATTTAAAAAATTTAATTAAAAAAATTTAAACAACTCAAAATTTAACTAACTCGATTTATTTACCATCCTAGAACCGAAATTTCTTGAGCACGGACTATAGAGCAAGGGCAGTAAGCAAGACCATGGAGGTCAGATCTCGCTCCCTCTCATGCGGCCCCTTGACAAAATCTTCAGCCATGACTGTTTTGACAATCTCCCCCTTCACTAAGAGAGGGTAAAGACCGTAGACCGCGATCACCGCGAGGAATTGCAATAATCTTTCTACAGGAATGAAGGTTTGGCCGCTTCACCCTTAATAAATGCGCCTGCCATCCTTTCGAGGAAGAAGGCGAGGCCTCTTTTATCGATGACACGACCTCTGCGACCCCCGACAGATTTCTGCACCACGAACGTGATTCCTGCAATCCCCATTCTGGTGCACCTCCACGTCAAGTATCCGATGCGGTCCTGCTTCTTGCCTCCAATCACGCAGCGTGCGCGGTGGCCGTGTAGGAACGCTGGTAGAGTTAGAGTTGTTCTTGAGGTGCACTTGAAGCTTGATTTCTGCAATAAATGAAGCTCTCCGTCGTCGCAGTTTTTTGAGCTCGCGAAGATGGGTGGTGGGGTTCGGCTCTGGTTGGCTTTGTGTTTGTTGTTTTGTGCTTGGGCGATCTTGCGGGAGCTGGAGATGTTGATGGTGATTGATTGATGAGTTTTGAGTTGTTTTTGAAGCGTATTTGTTGTTAAAAATCGTTAAGTTGAGGCGGGTTGTGAATGATTTGCAGGGTTGCTCGCCAATGGCAACTTCGAGATCAGCCCGAGGAAGGAGAAGCTCAACAAGACCCTCATCGTTGGGAAGCACTCGCTTCCGAGCTGGACGATTCACGGGTTGGTGGAGTACGTCTCCGGCGGGCCGCAGCCGGGGGGAATGTACTTCGCGGTGGCGCACGGCGTCCACGCCGTTCGCCTCGGCAACGACGCTTCGATATCGCAGAACGTGACGGTGACGCCCGGCTCGCTGTACGCGCTAACGTTCAGCGCGACGAGGACGTGCGCGCAGGACGAGGTGCTGCGGGTCGCCGTGCCGCCGCTCTCTGGCGACCTCCCGATCCAGACGCTGTACAGCAGCACCGAAGGCGATACCTACGCGTGGGGGTTCCGGCCGACGACCGCGGTGGCGCTGGTCATCTTCCACAACACCGGCGTGCAGGAAGACCCGGCGTGCGGCCCGCTGCTTGGACGCGGTGGCGATCAAGGAGCTCTTCCCTCCCATGCCGACGAGAGGTTAAAGATCAACTTTTCTTCTTTCTTTTCTGCTGAATCAAAATGCGCTTTTGATTGTAAACAATGGATCAAATCTTGTTTAATTCGCAGACAATCTCGTCAAGAACGGAGGCTACGAAGAGGGGCCTCACGTCTTCAAGAACTCCACCTCCGGCGTCCTCCTCCCGCCCAAGCAGCAAGACGCCACCTCCCCTCTCCCCGGCTGGATCATCGAATCCCTGAAGGCCGTCCGCTTCATCGACGCCGCCCACTACTCCGTCCCCTCCGGCAACTTCGCCGTCGAGCTGGTCGCCGGGAGAGAAAGCGCGATCGCGCAGGTGATCAGGACCGTGGCCGGCCGCTCCTACAACCTCAGCTTCGCGGTGGGCGACGCCAAGAACGGGTGCCACGGGTCGATGATGGTGGAGGCCTTCGCCGGCAACGGGACGGCGAAGGTACCGTTCCAGTCACAGGCAAAAGGCGGGTTTACGATGGCGAGCTTAAAGTTCACGGCGAGGGAGAACCGGACAAGGATCACATTCTACAGCTCGTTTTACCACACGAGTGTGAGCGATCCGGGGGCACTCTGCGGGCCAGTTCCTGATCTGGTCAGAGTTAGTCCGGTGAAAGCTTGAGTCTTGTGGATATCTGAAGGATCAAAGTTTAGGTTTTGATAGGATCGTGTTGATGCTGGTAGATTTGTTTGTACCATCAAGTTTCTGCTACTAAGTTGCTGTACTAAGAACGAGTAGTTGGTAGAAATGCAAAGACTGTGCCTTTTCGCTCAATCTTCAAAAACAACAAATATCTGTAGAACCCAATCAACAATTTAACACCCAGAGAAAGCAAGAACTGAATGACCCTCGACCATTATTTTCTCTTTCTTACAAAATATACTTGCTGATTAATGGAAGTTTCAAAGCTGCTATTGAGCACCCATTGGGAGTTCAAGCCTTGTGCTGCCCCTTCGTCTCCTTTGCATCATAATCTTTCTCAGCAACCTTGCTCCTGCATCTTGTTTCTTAGCCACAACCATAAGCTTTTCTTCATCAGGATCACCTTTGTGTTTGCCAGAAAGATTCTCTGGTGACATATGAACTTCATCGCTCACCGATGGATCGCAGGACTCTGAATGACCCTCTTTGCTCATATGCTCGATTAATTGCAGGCGATGATGGTTGGACTTGGGAGTAGTAGTTGATACATTGCTGAACAAAGGTCCATCATCGCTGATGCCAAAGCTTTCAACTGCTTCCCAAGATTTAGGATGGTTTCCTGGCAAGCAGCAATTTGTTCTGTAGCTGCAATTATGTCACATTCCTGCGAGATTGAAGATTTCAATTGCCTTAAGATATAGGGGGTTAATAGTCTTGGTCACTTTGTGGCTAAGTTGCAAAACCTGAAAGTTAAATTAAGTTGTCTGATAGTCACATGATCAAATTTGCATGGCGAATTAACAAATTTTAGTAGAAATTGGTCACTTCATTTTCAGCAAGTGATGTAACAGAGCTTACCGTCGGGATTTTCTTATCTTCGGGGCGCATGACATACTTCGGAGTTTCTTCAGATGAAGCTCTGTGTCACACATAAATACAGATAATCAGAGGAACTTTTAAGACTACAGCTGAAACACAACATGAAAGCAGTAATTTGCACCTTTCTAACTCTAGCTGTAGTTCAAGGCAAGTTTCCTCCAGTTCTTCACAGCAGTTGCTCCTCTGTGCAAGTTGGATTTCAAGGGATGTAAACTTTTGAAGAGCTTCATTCAATTCAGCCCTTGCAAGGGTTAACTGAGTCGCAAGGTCTTCATTAATCGATATTTGATTTGCAATCTGTTCTTCAATCTGCTCCTTGGCTTCCTTAATTTTTTCAATTTCTTTCTGTAGATCGGAGATGCTTGCTTCTGATTCCTGCAGCTGAGCTTTCAATGCTTCATTATTGGCGCCAGATGTTTTTAGCATGTCCTCTAAATCTCTCCTTTTAGACTTGATACTAACAATCTCAGAGTTCAGTCGAACATTTTCATCCTTCAGTTTGGATTCCATATCTTCCATTCTGAACAAGATGTGTAGAGCATTCGATACCGATACAGATTTAAGTGCATGTTCACTGCCTAGTTCATCTGCAACCATATGTTTCCTAATAGTTGCCTTCATGTCTGAAACATCTTGAATTGAAAACGAATGACTTATGATCAAGTCCAGTGTTGAGGAAACCTCATCTATCAACTTTTGAAGATCAATCTTATCAGTCAACAGATCATTGCATGCTGCTATAAAATTCTGCAAAACAGTAGTGAGATCAGAGATTTCCCACAGAAATGTTCGAGCCAAATATTCATTTCCTGATGGTATGCTTTGACCAGTTTTGCTCTCCCTACATTTCTGAATGATCCCTTCAACTAGTTCAGCAAGCTTGCAAACTGATTTCTCCAAGCCGGACGGCGAGTCTGTGGTGATGCCTTCATCGAAGAAATCTGACAAAGTGCATTTGGTTTGCATAACTTTCTTGCTGTAGGATTTCGCGACAACTGAGGAATCCCAATTGCCAAGAGCACTTTGAACATCTTCAAGAATGGAGCAGAAGCTTTTTTGCATGATATGATGCTTTTGTATGATAACCCTCAGAATGTCCTGAAGCCAAATAGGATAGTTCTCAAGCGACAAGTACTTAAACTGTTTCCCTTCATTTGCCTCATTGCAACTAGATACTACTTCCATGGGTGGAACAAGATCCCTGCAAGTTACTTCGGATTCTTTAGTGGTGACACATGAATTGCTATCAGCAATCGCACTGAGTGAACTATCAAAATGTTTATCCACAGTAATGATTGCCAATTTCTCCATCTCAACAAAATCATCCATCAAGCTTAAATCTGATACTGCAACACTTTTGCATGAGGGCGCAGTTGGTTTTCCACTCTTGAAGTGCTCGAGCTCAGAGATCAGAGCAGAAGCCCATGACTCAGCGCGACTAAGATTATCTTCGTTTCCGCCTGCTTTTCCTTTAGATAAATCCTCGAGTTGGGCCTCCACTTGAGAGAGCTTGGATGCGGTACGTGCCAACATGATGCGTGATGCTTGAAGTTCATTGGCTTTCTTAGTCAGTGATTCTGTGAGAACCTTGTTTTCGTTTTCGATCGCATGAAGTCTCTTGGCAATGGAAGAGCCATCCTTGCTTGATGAATCATAACCCAACACCTCGACTTCGTTTCTCATTTTAGCTAAAGCTCCTGGCCCTGGCAAACGCTTGCGAACCATGACCCGCAGCCGCTGGCACTCAGATTCAAGCTTTGCAATCTTCTTGATGCTCTCTAGGTGCTGCCTGTGAGCAGCATCAGTCGATCGCCGATTGAAGTCCCGTTCCTCGTTTCGAATCTCAAGCTCCTTCTGCAGTATACAGGCCTCATACTGTAGAGACGCGTGGAGTTTCTCTGAAGCATCGAGTCTGGACATCACGTCGGTGAAGTTTTCTTCTAGCTTGGATTTAGCTTCATTCAACTCCGCGAGCAACTGTTCTTTGGCCTCGAGAACCCTTTTCAGGTTTCCATTTTCAGCGATCAATTCAGTGAGCTTCTTGTTTGTCTCGACCAGCCTTTGTTCTAGCATGCGAGTCTTCTCCTGCTCTCTCGATATTCTCAAGGAAGCGTTGTTAACTACGAGCTGCTGCTCTTCCTTGACACCACGCACTTTTTCCATGCATTCTTGCAATTCTGTATCCCTTGCCACTAATCTTTCTTCTGCAGTTTTCTTATGAAGCAAAGCACCATCCAATTGTTGCTTTAAAGAAAGTGATTGAGCTTCTGCTTTCTCCCATCCTAACAAGTAGATCGAGCACGGTTTATTCTCAAAATATTATAGTTTCAGTGTCTGGCGAAAAAAAAAATTCTGACCTGCAATTGCTTCCTCAGCTACTTTTGCTTGCTTTGCCAAAAGGTCATCTTTAGCAGTGGACTCGATGCTGGCCGATGTTAGTTGTTCATTCAAGCTTTCTACGGATTTCTCCAACTCCAGGGTCTTCTCTTTCTGGGAGAAATCATAGACATTTACAGATTGACTTCCAACATAAGAAGGAAACATAGGTTGCTGTTCATAAGAGTTGAAAATTTGTGTGACATGATCTTAGACATTGAGAATTTTCAGATTCAGTTGGTGCTAATCTGAAGTATATTTTAAAGAAAACGATCCTAAAAGAAGATAACAATCTCTGATCAGTAATCCTTCATGTTAAAGAAGAACTTGCAAATTATTACGACAAAAAATAAGATTTTATTACTACTAACCTCAATGCTCTTCTCTGCAGACTTCCTCTTCCACAACCACGTCTTGTTCTCCATGATTCCTACAAATTCCTGAAACATAGATAGAGCTTTAGATCAAAAACACGAGGCCACTGATAAACAGTGAAATTGAGGTATCCTGTTGTCTCTCCTGTAGTAATATGCCAAACAACGTCTTGACTACTTCATATCTAATTTATTTCAAAGTTCAACTCTTCAGAATAAATTTCCTCTTTTCTGAAGGAAAAAAACAACATGCCCGAGCGAACTATCGAATGTACCTCGAGAAGATGCTCCGTACTAAGGAAGAAAACCTCAGTTTAAGCTAGAAACTCCATCCAGCTCAAGTTCTTTTTTATGAGAGACAAGCACAAAGCCAAATATACACACAGGAAAGAAGGAACAGGTAGAAGATGGAGGAGTTGAGATGATATATGGCGACGAGACCACCAAATCTGTTGTTTTTTATGGCTTCCAATTATTGTTTATAATGGTTTTTGCTTGTAGCGTTGGGAGTGGGAGCTGGCGCTTGTACGCGGGTGTTGGTGCCTGGTGGGCGCGAGGAGAAAGAGCCAAAGCACGCGAATAGGAAAAGGTCGAAAATGCGCGACTGAAAGCTTCCTCACCGTCGAAAATAATCGCTTTTATGGCTTCCAGTGGAACGGCTGAGGAAGAGAAGTGTCGGCGGCAGCGCGATCCGCCGTCTCGGACAAGACACCAGACGGGCAACGAATACCTCTGCGCGCGCAATCAGTCGATTCTCTCGCTGTCTTCTGTCGGCATGAGACGGCTGATGGAAATTATACAATAAATTTTCGTGGTTTAAATGTGGGACCGACGGTTTCCTCCAACTGCAGGGCAGGTATGTCTCCGTATACGACAAGACTGTATGTAAAAGATATTTTTTAATCTCTTGCCTTCTCTCATTTTTATTTTGATAAATTACAGATAAAAAATAATATATATATATATATATTAATATCCTACCAACTTACTATCTGCGGCTGTACACGATAGATATTCGAGACATCTAGAATTGATCCAGTGCCTCCAGTGCCTTAAGCGAATTTTCTTACCCATAATTTTTTTATTTTTAAAATTAATATTTTTTAAATCTTAAATTCTAAATATATATATATAATATAATTCGTAAACATCTAAATTTTTTTATCTTAAACATTATAACACAAAAAAAAACTTAAACCTTAAAAAAAAAATTATTTACTTAAACTCATTATAACCTAACCCTTAAGCCCTAAATATTTAAATCCTAAATATATATAATATACCTCGTGAACATCTAAAATTTTTTATCTTTAAACACTATATAACTCAAAAGGAAAGCCTAAATTTTATAGGAAAAATTTTATTGGTTAAATCCACTATAACTCAACATTTAAATCTTAAAATTTAAACCCTAAATCCATATAATATATCTAAAAAATTAAACAAAAAAAACAAAAACAAAAATCAAATTGCAATTGAATCTCGATGCCCTGAGTGCACATAGGCGCGCAGAAATGAGACGTACAAGATATCACGTTTATATATATTTTTGATATGTCGCAGCTCATATGTCATACACCTCGCAAGCGCCATATTATTATTAATTTTTGTTTATTTTTTATGTTCAGATTATGTAAATTAAATTTTGTTTTTAAAATTTCGGGGTTGAGTTATAATATTAATTATAAAAAATTTTAAAATGAAAAAAATTTGAGATGCTCATTGGGATATACATATAGGGGTGCGACATATCAAATCCAACACACACTCTCTCTCTTTACGGATATATTAAAAAAATATAAAAGGGATGGTAGTGATTTTAAAATTAGATATCAAAGTGTCACAAAAATAATGAAACATGAAAGGGTTTTAATTAATTTGGAAGTGGGACATGGTAGGTCTAATATTCTTATCAAGCGAATGATAGTGATATAGCAACCTAGTCAGTGCTATCCTTTAATTATGGTTTACTCCTAATGGGAATAATCCATCTTACCTATAATTAGACATCGAGTGGTTCGAATCAATAAAAGATCTAGAAGATGATGGTTCAATTAAGGAAAGTGAGTCCATGAGAAATAAATTCTTCTTTATCATTCAATTTCGAATCCTAAACCTTAAATCCTATAAACAATAAATAATAAGGGGGAGAAGCCTACTTAGTTTGAATATAAACAATAAATAAATTGTTTATGACAACTCATTTCAAATGAGAATTGTATTATTCTTTCCCATGCATATCGGCTTGTGAATATAAACAACAATAATGAAAACCTCAATTTTGAGTTGAAAAGTCACTAAACAATCAATCGTAGAAGGATTCATTTGGCAAAAGAGTAAGAAAATGATTGAAGTCCTTACTGCTAGTGAAAGGCTGCCAACAATGAATGATACTTCTTTTGTCTTTTTCTCCAGGGATTTTCAGAATTAAGAAGGTGCACAGATTAGAACTTAGAAGATAAAAATATGGGGGTTCTTCAGCATAAATAGATGCATCTTTTCTTCATTCAGAGATTTAACAGATACTTCTCACCTTGTGTTTGACTCTGAGATGACAATATATATAGTTTTATTTTAAGACAGAATTATTTTTTCAAGGTTTTCTTAGAAAATTATCATACTGATTGGCAGTTTTCCAGCTCTCTGAGCTGAAAATGTTTTTTTCACCTTTGTTTTTAACAAGCAGGAGCCTGTGAATTATTCAGGTTTGTGATAAAAAGACAGAGGAACATTGGATTCCAGTGAAACATTGGATACTTCTGTAGCTTCTGTTCTTTCACCTTTTTCCCAAAACTATTCAAGTTGTGAAATTGATGATATTGTTTGTAACTTTTTTCTTGTTTTTCTTCTTTAAATTTTAGTGCATTTCTAAATAGATTTATTGTTTTTTATAAAAAGTTAATTCAGTTTTTAGTTAAAAAAACTTTGATTGATGTTATCACAATAAAAAAAAGGTGCAAAAAGCAAGTTTAAAATATATATTTTTTTAAAATTTAGAGATGTAATTATTAAATTGGGCCTCAAACTTTGATTTTGCCAACTAGGAATCTCCCATCAATCCATCATAGGCCCAAGTTAGCAGAGCGGTTGCGGATCCGACCGAATGTTTTTCAGTGCGGGTTTCGGATGACATTCCAGAGAATCCGACCCGATACTGGGTCATATTTTCGGCGGCCTCCGCATTCGCTTCCTCGTCGCTTCCTCCTGCGAAATAAACCGTGCGGAGGCCAAGCGCCCGACCAAATACGCCGCTGCCTTCTATCGGCCGTGCTTTGACCACGCCGGCGAGATATGGCGTCCTCGTCGTGGTGTCTGTCTGCGGCCGCGCCGCTTTCTCGGCCGCCTCGAGAGGCGCAGGCGGTGGCTCTGGGCCTGGCCGGACGATGCGGGCGCGCCCTTTTCCCGACGAGGAAAATCCGAGGAAGGATTCACGGTGTTGTCTGCATGGCCCCACAAGAAGAGAGGAAAACCCGTCGCTCGCCTCTCGATTTCCCCATCGTATGCCTGCCGCTTTCGTTTGCCCTTTGTTTTGGTTTATTCGGAATAAAATCAGCAAGAGTGGAGAGATTATTAACTGGAAGTGATTTCCGTTGTGATTCATAACATAATTTACTGTGGCACATAGGTGAGAGTCAACATTTTTTTGTGGGAATTAAGCTCCAGAATTACTAGGGAGTTTTATGATTTCTTTCTACGTTGTAACTAAGAAATGTAGGAAATTTCCATCAGTGGGGAGTAGATGGCTATAATGTACAAAAATGCAAACATAGTGGCTGAGCCAAACACGTAAAGTTGGTAATGCAACATGTTATTATCTAAGTTTTAGGTTTTCAGAGCATATCGATAGTGCTTAGATTTTTAGAACACTGATGATGGAGTAGGAGTTAGATTGCCAGGAGACGATCATATTTCATCCTGTCCATATGTAATAACCCCATCCAAAGACTTCTTCTACATCGCTTAGCTAGCTTTGTAGGTTTATCCATTGATAGAAGACATTGATCGACCATTAGGTTAGAGATAAGGCCAACCTACAGAGGCAAAATCACATTTAATTAGTTGTGAAATACTTTTCAAATTCACTTCATAGATGTTATATCAATCTTCAACAGTAATATCCCTGTGAGAAAACAATCTACCTATATGAAGTTTTACTTTGTGGATGAGTCATGCAACATTTTAAATTTCGCTGTGTGGCTAGGTACCAAGGTAAGATGACCAACATATCACTGACGCAGAGACTGCAACTATGGGATACTGCCAATGATCCATCCATTGCTCTGTGCCACTTTATATAATCAAGGCGACAAAAGGTGATTCGCTCGCCCCAGCGCCCCTGCCAATCCATCTCAGGGCCAACACGGAGGAGATAAATTACGAGGGCTACTAGCCTGGATGCTGTGGCTAGCACGTGGAGAGGACGAACACATTTGCTTTGTCAGGTTTTGACCTCTAGACCTCAAGGTGGCAACACCGCATGCGTTAGCCATCAGTCCATCCTGTGAGGACCACTTTATATAATCAGAAGCCATATAGAAGAGGGCATAATGTGGTTCAATAAGGCTGATAAGAGGAAGTGCATTATAGAAGAGGGCATAATGTGGTTCAATAATGCTGATAAGAGGAAGTGCATGATATTCAGGAATTCTGCTCTCATACTATAAGAATCCAATGCACGATCAGTTCGAAACAAGTTTCTGTACCATAACTTGATTTGGAAGACATCATAGAAGTTGCAGGCTTCTTATTTTACTTAAAACGTCCACTTTAAAAATTCAAAAAGAAATGAGAAAGTATCATACATACTGAATGTTGCTACTGATGGTAGAACTGAAATGTGGATAAGTTAGGAGAAAAAAAATCTGCAAAGAGTTATAGTTTGATTCTGTGTGTTGAGTTGAACTTTTGTCTGGAACAGAATTAAGTTTTAGGCTTCTCCCAACAAATCTATTGCCTCCAAGACAGACTTATTTTGTGATCATCATAATAACAATGTGTGAAACTTGGAGATGAGATGCTTCTACAAAGAGGGATAAAGGATGGAGTGGACTGTAAGAAAACAGAATTGCTTGTACAAATTGCAAAGTATAAGGATAAATGTGTTCTGCCTTCTGATTTACAAACGTGTTTGTAGAAAACCCCAGGAAGTACATCTTGTTTCTTCCTCTTTGTTTTGTGTTATCTTTTCTCGTTAGGTTATACATCTGTATATTGGCTGGATTTTTGAGAAGCACCTCATGCTTTTCTCATGTACCTTGCGAATTTGCTTTGGTGTATACTTCAGTCACTTGAAGGTCTATTCATTCATGGCTAATAGAATAGTCTTGGCTTATTTGGGGGAAAATAGGAAACTGTGGAAGGTAGCGGAAACCAAGTAATGGACACAATCTTTTTGCAAGTAGACTTGTAGGAAAAGAGATCAGATGATATTAAGCATGTTTCATGCATAGCACATTAGTGAATGTCCATTTATAAAGGATTAGTTCTTCCAATAAAATGTCTACTTAACTTTTAGTAACTACTATAACATGAAGATAGCAATGAGTCGATGGCATACATTGTGTAGTACATGGAGTTAGTATGTTGGAGTAATATATGTTTTCCTTTAGTAGGTCAGAAGTAATATATCCATCTGTTTTGATGTAGGAGTGGGAGAGGCCCAAGGCTCCCAGGAGGCCAGATATATTTCCACAATTTAGTCCAATGAAGACTCCATTGCCACATCCACTGCCAGAGGACCCTCCTGAAGAGGACGAGGAAGAGGAGGAAGAACAGCAGCAAGGAGAAGAAAATCCAGAAGAGGAGGATGCAGAAAACCCAGATCAGTCCGAAATGCAACATTAGTGATGTTCTTGAGCACTAGTATCCATATTTTGGCGTGAAGATGAATGTTTGATTTTTGTTTCTTTGGGGAGGGAAATTCTAACTGATACAAGACAGTTTGATGAGTCGACTTGACAATGGGTAGGAGAATGCAGTAGTAGGTTTGGCCTCTGGTATTATACAAACTTTAGTAGCTGTTATTTGATCCTATGGTTATTAATAAAATGTATTTTCTTATCCAAATATTGAGCTGACAATTTATTTATCGTGATACTAGAAATTACAAACACATTCAGATTGTGGAATTATGTTGCCTCAACCATTCTTCAAAGCAGAAAACATTGCAACCAACTAATCATAATCTGGCTGTCTTGGGTGGACTCGACCAAGGCTAGGACTCAATGGATCCAATTGCAATGATTTCCCTCGAACATATGTTTGTTTAGCTTCAGCTGTACTAACTGATTCTGATGGCAACGAGAAAGCTCTTTGGTTACTACTGCATTCTCCTTCAACTTTTGCAGCCTTGTTAATGCTAACGGCACCATCCTTGGTATCAGTGACTGGCTCCTTACCTTTTCTCCTAACAGAAAGGGGCATTGGCTTCTCAATTTGAGAAACTCCAACCTTGTTTGCAGTATCACTGGTTTTTGGGTGAATAAGGTAAGGTGGATGCACATATCTTCCTCCCGTGTTCTTGTTCAGTTGCTTTTCTACCTTTCCTCTCGTTCTATCAATGTCATCTGCTTTGATGTATGGAGTAGCCTTTCCATTCACTGGTTTTGCATTCAAAATTTCCACTGAAACGACTCCTTTCTCCACTGCACTACAATCCAGCTCATGTTGATCCTCTGCCATGCTCTGTGGAAGCTCACATTTCGCCTCAAATTTTCGACCTCTGTGAGCTTCGATGCCCCCTGGATCATAGGATCCCTGGTTATGGCTGTGGAAATCAAGTGAATATCCTTTGGCGTCAACTCAACTTGATGTTTCTGAACAACGTCATTAATCTCCTCATGCTGTGGTGTTACAATTTCCTTTGGTCGATCAAATTCAGCAACAATATTTTTCATCAGCTCAAGCTTCTCCTCCCTTGAAAAATCTTTCCTCTCTGTTTTGTCAGCAAACTACCGGGAAAGTATGAAATGATTGTGTGTGTGTGAGAGAGAGAGAGAGAGAGAGAGAGAGAGATGAATACCTCAGAATTCACAGATGACTCCGTGCAATTCCCATATCGTTTTGCAAATAGAGACCTCAGATCACGCAATTCTGGCAAATCTCCAAATCTTGCTGCGGCGAAAATTAGAGTCGATGCTGCTTCCATGGCTTCTTCAGGGCATTCTCTGTTCATCAAAGCAAACAAGAGCTAGTAAATTGAGGCAGATGAGCTTACTGAAATATAACAAGGAGATCCTCTGGTACTTTGTTTTTTGCAGGGTTGGAAGCTGATCCACGATGCAATCGCAGAACTTTTCGATCATTTCGTAACAAGATGCGCGGTTCATGTCAAGGATGAGCTCATCCATCTGTTTCAACATCTTTGTTAATGGAACAAACCAAAGTGACAAAAAACCAAGGAAGAAACTCATGAATTCTACCCTTTCGAAGGCATTGGCTTTCCCGCGGCGAGCGACGAGGTTGGCGACGTCCTCCTTGTCGTAGCGCACCATCGCCCACTTCCTTTTCTTGATCTGCTCGATCCTCACCTTTGTGAGCTTCACAGCCTTCTTACTATCCACCCAAGAACCATGAGTGAAGCTTCGACAGAAGAGAACCAAGGAATTACAGAATTCAATATATTCTCACCATTTCTTGGAGAATTTTTTCCCACCTAGCAATCCACAAAACATCTCTGTTCTCACTGTTTTCGATTCACTCGTAGTTGGAAGAGGAATTTGAAGAAGATATCAAAGTGATGCTTAATTTATATGTGGATTAGGAAGAACAAGTGAAATGCATCACGGAGTGAAGTGGCGATGATGACGACATCGCGATGACGACGACAACCACGACGACACCTGAGAGTCCTTCCATTTGAAGCTCGTGCTCTTTAAATAAGTCTCATGTGAAAGTGAAGTGAGTGACTTATCCAATATTGGAGATCGATATAACTCGATTAGAGAACTTGTTTAAGTCGATTTACTATCACTTCAGGGCGATTTTATGTTACAGTAATCCATAAGCAACTTGATCAACTACGTACTTGATCCTTGTTAAAAATAATAAAATATAAAATATAAAAAAAAAAAAAAAAAAAAAAAAAAAAAAAAAAAAAAAAAAAAAAAAAAAAAAAAAAAAAAAAAAAAAAAAAAATAAAATAGTAGAAATATGCACAATTTAAGCTTGGGCATTATTGCTAATTTATCTGAGCTGGATGATTTACATGTTGCTTGCCATTCTTGACCTTGGGCCCCTTCGCCATGAAGCAATACAACTTGACTGTACTGTGAAGTGTCGTATTGAAGTCATCACCTTCACTATTTTACTCACTACTCCCAAACAAAAAATCTGGCATTGTAAATCTGCACTTGCTACACCGCATAACAGATGTACTGTAGTTGCTACCAGTTAAATAAAATCATTTTTTAAATTCAATTTGAAAAAAAATATACATAAAGCACTTTCAAATTAATTTTTTTTACTAAGTTGATTAATTTTTAAAAACTTGATCAAAATCAATTCAACAATATAAAAACCCTCATAACATGATTTATAGCAATATAACAATAATCGGTTGCTATCCTTATTGTAACAACCAGTTAAAAGCTTTTACATTATTTTTTAACTCAAATATCCCATAATTTTAGAGATGATCAAATCTGTCTTGTAGAAAATTTTCGTAGACCATTAGAATAAATTTGAGAAGTATGTATGAATTCTGACGAACAACTCAATATTATAAGTGGTTGAAGTACCGTAGACGTATGATAGGTTAGTGTGTGCACTTATATTCCAAGATACTAGCTCTTATGTATTATCATTAATTATTTAATAAAGATAAGTATTTATCATTAATTATTTATCTTTCTATATGTATATGATTAATGATAAAGTCTCATGATTATTGGTTATGTTAATATGAAAGCAATCCTTGATCTGATTCTAGGGGCATAGATATGAATCCGCTGAGTAGTTGCATCTAAAGAAGACGAACGAATAAATCGAAAATCATTAACGATGACAAAACCGAACTACCGAACCGATTTTTTCGTAATTCGTACGAAAACCGAAATTAAATTTAATTAAAAAAAAAAAAAATAATAAAAAAAAAAAATAATATTAAAAACAATTAAAAAACAAAAAAAAAAAAAAAAAACAAAAAAATCAAAACGAAAACCAAAATCAAAATCGATCTTCGTTCTTATTCGGTTTTCGATTTTTCTCATAACGCTGAGTATGAGTAGGTCGAGAGAGGCCGAAGGATGGATATCCACCTTATACTTGGGGGTGTCTTGAGTTTAGAGGTACATTGGACACAACCTACTTAAGAGGAGACCACATATTATGCATTATTGATTATTCCTCTTATGAACAAGTGTAACTAATTTTTAACTTGAGACGTTCATTTATACTATACATGGAGTTATGTACTTTGACACAGTTAAAAGCAATCTTTAATCGGATTGTGATTAATATGATGAATTATAGTTTATAACTAATATTTTATCATATGGGTGATTAAAAATTATTACTAGACGGTTACTTTAGTCTGTGTATGGATTTATACTGTCTTCGTATATAATTCCTAGAGAGTCGCACATATAGCACGTAAACATGAACATTGTCTATAATTGATTATTTTAATGGATAGTAAAATTAATCAATTTATTATTTTTATATTAGAATTAATTGAATTATTAATTAATTCTAAAATATTACGATCAAATATGTAATCATCTCTTCTATTTTTTCTTGGAAAATATTTAAACAGTCACAATCATGATAATTAATGGAGAATTTGAAGAGTCATACCTCTTCATCTTCCACAATTATAATAATTAATAGAGAATTTGAACAGTCATACCTCTTCATCTTCTACAATTATGATAATTAATAGAGAATTTGAAGAGCCACACCCCTTCATCTTCTTTGGAGGCTATAAATAACCACCTATGGAAGATTTGAAAATGAGATCGCTTCTCTCCACTCATTTGACAACTTACTCTTTCTCGGAGATACATCTTCATATATATCCAAGCGCTTTCAGAAGGTTTTGTGGATCTAAGAGATTAGCATCTAATGAAGCATGTCAAGTTCGTAATTCACTGTGCGAGGATATCGCTAGAGGAGTCACATGTTTAGTCAAGAATTACGAGGTATATTTCATTTTATGTTTTTTTATTTAAATTTATATATATCACAGAGGAATCAATGATTTAAAGATAAAATTTGATTGTAAAACATGTATTTCGTTGCAATCCGAATCCAGCATGATATACCTTATGTGATGACCATCAAACATTAATAATTGTTGCAATTAACTACTATAATTGTGGCAGCCAATTAATGACTGCAATATAATTTTGACCGTGTTTAATCGATTTATTTTAATATATTATAGTTGTTACACCAACGTTAAGATAGAATTATTTTTATATAAGAAATAGACCGGAGGTGTCTTTTTCACTTGTTTTTTGGTGGTCTTTCTTGATGATTATGTTAATTTAGGGTGTCATCATGATTTTTGTCTTAGATAATGTTATTTGTATCATTGTATGGATGGCAAAAGGCTATCACTTGTGAAACAAGGGCACACAATTTTATTATTAGTATAAGTGTTCATGTATTTCTATTTTTTATTCATCTAAACGTGATCAATTCGATCCTATAAATTTTTTTTTATCAATCACCGAGTAATTTCGGAAAACACAGATGGATCACGAGTATGGTGTTTGAATGATTCAAGCACAATAGATATTATATATTTTGCACTACATGAAAATAAAACTCTATTATTTAAGAAATTCATACATCTGTTTATCATCACCAAACTCTAGGACTAAGAAGGGGGGCAGACATGCCTTTATGAGAGGAACCTGAGAATGCAGATCGACAATTGTCATTCCCCTTTCTTAGCCCCTTTCTCAGCGATGAGGACAAAATTGTCCTTAAATGTTTATAAATGATAAGCCTTTTAGGGATTTTGCATCAACTTTTTAAAATTTTATCAATTAAATGAATCTAGCTAATTGTAAACTCCTTCAATTTATTATTAATCATCTTCATCTTCCAACTATTTAGGATCCACAACTACTTCAATCTATTTATATATATAATTTTACGGTGGGAAACTTCCTGAGACCGGGCCGGTCGCACAAGGTTGAAAAAACCTCATTAATTATTTTTTTATTTATATATATAATTGAATTAGCCTTGCTAGCAAATTAATATAAAATGTTTGAAAAATCAACTTGATTTTTTTATTATTTTCAAAATGTTAATTTTTCAATATTGCTATTTTTTCACTTTTAAATTATCATATGAAGTAGTAAAAAATTAATGATAAGTATTTTAAAAATTCTAAATTTTTAAAGAATAAAAACTAATTAAAAACAAATATAATGATGTTCCAAAGCATTCATTAAATAAAAGACAATTATCAATTTGTTTTGGAATGTAGTTCCAATTAGGTTGGAAGAATCAGGCCAAGTAAATATGTAAATATTGATTAATTTTAGAAATTAATCATAAAGAAGATATAAATCTATCATCTCCTATTTTTGAAAGATTGAAAAAGTCAAAAACTTATCTTAGAGATTTTGATTTTCAAAAAAATCTCTCAAAGTTTTAAAATTATAGGAAACTATTTTTAAAACTTTAAATTCTTATAATTTCACCTAAAGTCATTAAGACTTTTATACTTTTCACATTATCATTCAGTTAGATGAATTAATATTGTGTAAAATTGTTAGGGTATTTTAATGATTTTAAAATTAAAAAAAAACCTCAAAAAGCGAATATGATAGTTTTGCTAGGACAATATTTTTTTATGGTGAAACCCTAATTTTAGTTTTGTTTAAAATTTTAGGGCCTTTTAGGTTATTTCCCAATATCCACTACCAATAATTGTGAAAGAAATTAATGGATAAAATTTTAGAAAATATCATGATAAGACTTTGTATTC
The DNA here is from genome assembly GCA_024364735.1 of Boesenbergia rotunda. NCBI lineage: Eukaryota > Viridiplantae > Streptophyta > Magnoliopsida > Zingiberales > Zingiberaceae > Boesenbergia > Boesenbergia rotunda. The sequence goes on from JAGFNQ010004956.1 coordinate 240,028, forward strand.
CCTAAAAAGTAGTTACCTTTAATGGAAAAATTACCAAACTAGGCTCCAGAGGTATATAAGGCCTTTGTTTGGTTAGGAAGGGCTTAAGGATCCCTAGGTTTGGTGATCAAGAAGAAGAAGAAGACAGACAAAATTGCATGCTTTATGGAATCAGTGAGAAAAAAATTTCTCTCATCTTTTGTTGTCTTTCTTTATCCTTTCATGCTTAGAATTAATGCATGTAGAGAAAAACCTCCTTTGCTTTCTATTGATTGTGTTTTCTTGAACATTAGCAAGTTAATATGGGTGGACTCTCTTGATTTTTTTTGTCTTTATTTTGTTATAAATGGAATATTGGGATTCTAAGATCACGAGAAAGGTAAATCATGATGACTAAGAGGTAAGATGGATGAATGGAAGAGTGAGTTATGTCAAGGAACTAGATTATGTTTGCTTTGAGGGGTGGAGGTTTAAAGTCAAGAGTTGAGAGGAGAGAGATGAGAAGATCAAAGGAAGAGGGAAGAGTTCTTCTCTTCCTCCTCCTTCTTTTAATCTGGATATCTAGGTTTTCGATCCAATTAATTTTGAAAGTAGATAATCTAACTCTACGGATTGACCATCAGATAAATCCGAGAAACACGAGTGGATCTTGGCTTGCCACCCGACGTCATCAATGGTGCAAACTCCAAAGAAAATGTCCAATATGAGATTTGAATACTTGTTTCATAGGAATTATCCTTATCTCTTACCACCCACCGTGTCCCAAGGGGCGAAATCTTTTTTGTTCTTTTTTATAACAATCTTTTACGATCTTATTAATTCCGGAGGTGATTGTCATGATCTTATGAAAGTTTTTCATCGGTTATTAGGATAAATCAGGGATCGCAGAGAAAGGGGACATTGAGATATTTTTTTTAACCACATCATTGTGTTTTTCCCAAAAAATTTTCATTGATAAAGTGAATAAGTCGTGTCAGGATTTAGGGTTTATAGAAAGGAATTAAAATCTCATTTATTAGTATTAATAAATGAGATAAGGAATTAAAATCTCATTTATTAGTATTAAAATATCATTTATAAGTCGTGTCAGGATTTATCATTACGTTTTTTAACCGCATCGTTACATAATGTTGGCTCCTTTTTGGCAGTTGATATGGTATTAATTTAATTCCTTTGTTGCAATCAAGATCAAGATGGGATATTTATGATATGAGAATCATTATAATATGAAAAAGGCGTCTTACCAAAAATTTGCCTTTTTAACATTTATATCCCTAAAAATTAGGTTGAAATTATTTTATAAATCATGACATCCTAATTCCATGATTTATGAGATAGGATAGAGTTTAGGGTTCCGGGAGGCCCAATTAATTGGAGCAATTAATTATCACGGGCCTCGCGTTCATATTTTGTACGAGCTGTCTTTATATTCAAATTCTGACTTTTTTATTTGTTCTTCGAAAGTAATCTTTAATACGTGCATAGTAAAAAAAATCAACTGGGTTTGATAACGTTGAATCTAAGATGATCGATTCGGTCCACAGAAGTTTTCCATTGATAGGGGTTAACGGCGGAGAAGCCTACATTCTGTTTGGAAACCTTTTAAGTAAGGGATGGAATTTCGGGAATTGAATTTCCCAATTCTCAAGTAAAATGAATTTGAGAAACCGGACATTCGAACAATTCAGATTCGATTCAACTTTAACGGGGTCAACCGGTATAACCTTTTAAACGATATTTTGATCACTTGCATTTTTTAAGATAGATACTAGGTTACAACTGTGATATTTTTTGTCAGCAACTCAGTACGTATTTTAAAAGATTAGGTTCAAGAAAAATTCAAATTCCATTGATTCAAGAAATCTAACGAATGCAGAATCTTATTAGAAGTTAACTATATACAGTAATTTGCACCGATAAACACTTAAAAGGGACATAGTAAAACATACAATTCTACAATTCCATTCTGAATATGCAGCCCGACGCAAGGAATGGAGACTGACTAGTCGGCAACGGCGACTACGACAGGCGCCGCGGCGAGACTGTAGAGCAAGTGACGCGGCGAGAGATGGCGGCGGTACTCTTGCAAAACAATATAGGTCCGTTTGGGAGGGAAAGAAATGTTTTATAAATAATTTATTCGTAGGATCGAAATCGCGGGGGTGTTTGAAAGATAATTAATCTCCCCTTTCGCGGTACTGTATCCCCGGGGTCGGCAACAGTAAAAATGATTAATGAGGTTTTTTAAACTTCGGATGATCGGCCCCACCCCACGGAAGTTTTCAATCGACCGTCAAGGTAAATCGTGAAGTGCTTGCGACGGGCGGTCCATCAGCTTAGCGTCATAGGGTTTGCGCCTCATTTGGAGAAAAAATTCTGTAAATATGTCGTAATTGGGGATCGAACCAGAAATGTTAAGATAACAACTAATATCCTTCCGCTGTACTATAACCCCGGGGCAAGATAGTTTGTGTACAACATGGTTGTTCTCGAACTGATTCCACAATACCTTAAATTACCTTGCAGAGATCCATGTATCCTTTTAAAAAAAACACAACATTGTGATTATGTGGATGTAATTTTGTCATAATCACATTTAAACAATCAATTGTTCATGGTTTCTATTGCTGTCTTCTCTTGTCACAGAATCTCAGTTTGTATGACATTGAACATTCATTCGGATAATCTAACTGAAGGGAGGAAAAAACAAGAAGGGCTAGGAACTGAAATAATAAATTTAAGAAAAAAGAGAAGATTACGAAGTAAATTGGATTTTTTGTTGCTACAACTCTGATATCAAACTTATATATTTTTAGATGACATGAAAATCAACAATACATTAAAAACATTAAATGCATTAACTAATTAGATTCATGAATCTATGAAGAAGTATTTGAGATGAAATTGAACTTTACTTCTTGTAGAAGTGAAAAGACATTTGAAATCAATTTGTCATTTGATTCTTGGATTTGGTTTAATCCAACACTAACACCCCACCTGATAATGTTTGATTTCAGGTGAGCAATTCAGAATCTAAAAATAATCAGATGCAGATGCAATTGTCAGTTGTCGGCTCTGAAGCTGCAGCGTATTCAGCAGGTGCAACTGATCAATCACCTTCTTCAAATTCTTGCATAAGTCAGGGATTTGAAGGAAACAGAAACTTGCAAATCTCCAACGAATTCTCGCCTCCACTGGCAATCACAGCTCAAGATTGTCACACTGCTCATGGAAGCAGCACAGTAGGTTTTTCCGGTGGCAATTCTGC
>JAGFNQ010004957.1:0-48730 GCA_024364735.1 Boesenbergia rotunda
TAGTTTACTGTACTAATCTTGTAATCTATTTCTGTAAACTTTTTGCGCATATAGAATTGCCCGCAGTAAACGGTCAACGACCGTGGGCCTTGGAGTAAGAGCCGACCGCGACTCCGAACCTAGTAAAATCTTGGTGTTCGCGTGTGTTTTACTTTAATTATTTCCGCTGCTAATTCTCTTTTACGAATCCGAACGTTTTACGATATTCACCCCCCCTCTATCGTTTCTCTCGATCCAACAGTCCGGAGATAAACATGAATGCTAGTTAAGAGAACTAGTTCATTGGAGTGACTGACTATAAAACTTCATATGGTAGTCTACATATAGACATGTCAGTGAAGTTCTTACTGTAGCTTAAGTGCGATGTTCCTTTGACTTGCGGTGTTCAAGTCATCTTGGTCATGGAGACTTATACTTTACCATCTTAAGCAAGCATCTCCAAGGAGGTATGGACCCAGGATGATTGGGTATAAGCCGAAGTGCCCGAAGATGTTTGAACAGCCTACAAAGGATTCACCACTCCTTGCGAGGAGATGTATACCCAAGGCCTATCATCGGATTGTTACTCGAAGCCTCTGGCCAGAGCATGACATGTTCAGAGTATGAATCTCTTAGATACATGAGAGTAATTAGAATTCGTAGGACGAGAAAATGTTACTTGGGCTAGGTGTAACGTAGTCAGCCTAGTGGGGACTGACACACATAGACCATGTCCTGAACCAAGTGGGTATAAGATGGTGAAGGGAATGGGGCACGATTCATTATAGCTGCTGAAGGGTTTCAGAATTGTTTCTGAGGTCAACCGTTGATCTTTCGATTAATTGGGGATCATGATGTACTACTAGGTGCCACTCATGATCGTTCTATAATTGGTTAATTATAGACGACCAACATAAATCGAAAACCTATATAGTCACACGCACTATGAGTAATCCGAGGGATTTAAAATGAGTTGAAAATTGGATTTTCCAATCAAGAGAGATTAGGTTTGGTTGAGCCATATGATAAGTCGAATCTGTATTTTTCAGAGACGCATCGGAAGCGTAAAATGGCTAAGTCTTTTGAAGACTTAATAGATGAATTAAATGAGTTTAATTCATTGGGGCGTGGCTTGGATAGGTCGGCCAAAGAGGGTCTCCACCCTCTTTGCTTGGCCAACCACAACAAAGGGAGAGAACCAAGTTTCGGTTCAATTTATAAAATAAACCAAGTGTGGTTTGTTTTATAAGATTATGGATGATATAAATTTTTTATATAATAAACCATGGTTTGGTTTATTTTTCATGGAAATTAAAATGAACCTTGGATTGGTTTATTTTATTTTATAAAATCAATCATGGATTGATTTACCATGATAAAGAAATTTATTTTTCATGGAAATTAAAATGAACCATGGATTGGTTTATTTTATTTTATAAAATCAATCATGGATTGATTTACCATGATAAGAAAATTTATTCCATAAGAAAAAAGAGACTTGGTTGATTTTATCATGAATTAAAATATGATAAAACTTGGCATGATGGAATAAGTCATAGAAAATTTATATGATAAATTTGTTATGAAAATTTATTCCATAAGAAAAAAGAGACTTGGCGGTTGAGAGGCCACTATATAAAGGACCCAAGGCAAGGCTTGGAAATCAATCGAAGTATTCTTGCTTGGGCTCTCTCCCTCTCCTCCCTTCTTCCTCTTGGCCGGCCATAAGCCTCTCCTCCCTTCTTCTTGCCGTGACCACAAGGAGAAGCACCGAGGCAACGAAGTTCTTCCGTTGGGACGATCTTCCTCTCCGGCCATCATCACCTTGGGATTGGGCGCAAGTCATCTTCCTCCTTCTCGCCGGAATTGTGACTCCGGCCAACCTTGGTGGTGAGTTTTTCTGATGTGATTACTTCTCTCTTGGTTTTTCTTGTCACGTTCTCGGAGAATCTAGTAGTTCTCGAGAACATGAAACTCATGGCTTTGTGAAGTCATTGATGGACCCAAAATAGACTGTCACGAATGTGGGTCTCAAATTTAGATATTTATAAAAAATGCTGGAAACCCTTTTTGCAATCAAAATATGAAAACGTAGTAAAGGGCCACAGGTCGTATTTTTCTTAGGGCTAGTTGATGTTGTGTGATTTGATGCTTGTATTTATATGTCGTTTGTGAATTTTGGGTTTCGAATGTGATTGGGGTTTTGGCTTGAATTAGAAATGAAATCTTAATGAAAAGAAGGAAATTTAACCGAGCAACTTAACAAAGCGATGGCAATTAGGGACTCAACCGATTATGAACTTAATCAAACCAAGATACAATTCAATCAAGACACTTAAACAATTTGGAAAACCAAGCTCATTTCAATTGCAAAACAGAGGCTAAGCCAATAGATAAATACAGTTTTCGGAAACAAACAAGCATAACACACTAGATACAATTTTTGGAAGCAAGCTAATACAAAGAGATTCCAGAGAAAGCCGGATTCAATTCTAGTCAATTTCAATAACCACAGCACACTAAAACTACCCTATAACTTGATACCAATTAGTACCGAGACCTTGCTTGATACAAAGTGCCAAATTTGAACTCCACTTGATACCAAAGAAGAGGAAATCTAATGTGCCAAAAGAGATTACTACTAAGGGCCCAAAACTATCACTGAACAATCCAGAGTTGACGTGAGGTCTGAAGGAACCCAGAATCAAATGCTGATCATCCAAAGCAAAACGAGGGTAGAGATGAAATGCAATTAGGCAGAACTCTGGTGCAGAAATGCAGGAACGTAGTGATAACATGCAAAATTCAGAAACTGAGTTGGATGCTAAAACCAAGCAAAACCACTAAATTTGAATGCAATAGAATTCCAACTCAGCTCTCATGGATACAACTTCAGCTTATCCAAACTGAAACAATGCAGAAATGTGATTGAAACTCAAGCAAACTGATTAGCAGGCTGTAGAAAACAAATGCAAAACTGATACTACAATTCAGAACATGAGTGAAGGTTACTGCAATTCGAGAATAGAACTGATCAACTCAGAAACAATTGAAAGGAGAAATGGATTAAGAAACTGCAGAGCATGAATGTAGAAGTTCAGCAAAACAAATTCAAATTCAGAAGTGCAACGTTAACTGCAGATTTTAATAGCAAGCTAGACGTAAACAAGCAGAATCAGCTGCAGAATTTACAAACTAAAACTGAGGAAAAAAAATGCAGAAAACCCGTGTGCTCTCCTACACAATTCAGGTCTTCAACTGATACTTGCCAAAATGAGTTGAAACTTCAGAAATGGGGTTTGATACGCTACAAGCTGAGCTGAAAGTTCAGAAATAGAACTGAATGGAAAACAAAAGCAGATTTAAGGCATTAACGCACTACATGTTATCTTCAATTGTAGGAATTAAGCTAAGCACAAACTGAATTGGAATTAAGCTGAAGAAATTCAGAAACTAAGCTGACTTGGCAGAAAAGGAAGCTGATACGCAGCTAAAAATTGATACGCAGGAAATTAAACAACAATTAAAATAAAATTAAAAGCAAATGTGCCATAAACAAACTCATTAACCAACTACCTGCAAAATTGAAACCTAACTACTGAAGAAACAATTCAAAAACGTGATGTTACACAACTGATACGAAATCTGAAACTAAACTTGCGGCAGAATTAAAATTACAACTAAAACAAGAGAAATTATCTACGAAACTAAGCCTCAATCCTCCCTTAGCTCAAGTACTCCTTGTTCGTCATGCAAGGGTGAGCCTCGAACCCGTAAGCTCAGCAAACCATTGAAAAAACAACTCTGCGATTCAAATCCAGCTCACACTCTGAACCAAACTGAATTCAAAAGCGATGTCCTCAATCAAGCCTTGTCCAATTGCGCGGATGGTGTGGAGATGAACCAAGCACTCAAGGGAACCCCTCTGAACTGCTCGGATGGATGAAGGATGGAGCAAAACCGAGATTGAAGCAATAAATGACATAGCCAAAGAAACCCTCACTCGGATCTGTTTTGGCCAATTCGGAGCTAGAAATTCACCGAGAACCTTCCCAATAGCCTAGCAATTAATCTAAACAAGAAATTGAGGGGTCGCGCCCCTTGGATTGAAGAAAAACAGCTAAAAAAAGGAAGAAGAAACGAAGCAGAAGAACAGTGCGGCGGAGACGCGACAGAGCTGAGCTGCGGGGAAATTTTCCTTAAGTAATTATGAATGAATGGCCCAGATTGATTTGAGGAAATCCAACGGCTGATCTTGCTCTGATTTGATCCAAACTTTGATGATGATGATCTGGGGTCAGGATCTACCTCGTGGTAGCTCGGATCCTCCAGATGTGCAACGGATGGTCCAGATCAATCTAATCTTTGAATGGACGATCTAGAGCCCTCCGAGCTTTATCCAATGGTCAAATGATCTCTGATTTTGCTAAAACCTTCAGATCTTGATCCAGATGCTTGATCAACCCTAACCCTAGCTTGGATTGCTTCAGATGGTCCCGGATGGCTCAGATCTAGCCGCATTTGAATCCGACGGCCCAGATTAATCCAAAGCTTGATAACTCGATCCGGCTTCACTTCCGACTCAAGTTTGACCCAGTATGCCCTAGGTCCATGAACCTTTCCTGCCTACAAAAATAGATCAAAAATTTAGTGGCCAAATAATCCAATTTTGTGTAAATTTGCAATTAAGTCCAAAATAAGAGGAAGTTCTAAAACCTGGGGTAAAAATCACAATTAAGCAAGTAAACCATGGGTCAAACATGGATTTTAGCAATTAAAATAATCAACAAAATGGTACTTATCAACTCCCCCACACTTAAGCTTGAGCGTCTCGCAAAACTACTAAATATGTATCCCCTTGATTTTCTTAAGCATAATTAGAAACAAATGAAAAGAAATTACCTAAGGTTGTCAATTCTCAAAAATCTAAGCTCTATGGATTAGTATCTTGTCCTTAAATAAACAACTTAGCCTTTTCATCCTTCATGAGTCATTGAGATGAATTTAACTCACTAGCCTTTCATTGGAAGTTTTGGTGGCTCTCTCCTTAAGTTCTAAGTTGATGATGGAAATGGAGCTCACTCAAACACACATGCTTCTTGCACTTCCATAGGCTTGCTTGTTATCTAATCTCCACCATTATTCATGATTAGGATCAACATCTACAAAAACAAATGAAAGCATGGAAAATGGTAAGAAATGGACAAGAAAATGGAAAAATTGATAAAGTGGAAGACTTGAATGCTCAAGGATGTTTCCAATGAACTCTGCCCTCTTAACAGTCCTCTAGTGCTATAAAAAGTGTGATGGAGTAAACTTTTGCCTTGCCCTTCAAAAATTCAATGAAAAGACCTCTTTAGTTCCTTTGTGCCAATTTCCTTTTGCGTGCCAATTTGTCTCTTTTCTTTTTTTTTTCTTTCTTTCTTGGTCAGCTGCTGAAATTTCTTTCTTTCTTTCTTTCTCTCTAGTAAAATCAGAATTATAGTGATGCAAGGCTTGGATTTAGATGATATTATCTTCACTGTCTCATGGTGCCAAACTCCACTTGTGTACCAACTTATTTCTCTCTCAGCTTACAAACTGTTTTGTTCTTCTTCACTTTTTTTTTCAAGTCTTCTTATGGAGTCAATCTTCATTTGGAACACATCGGACCAGTTAGCATCAGAGTTTGTATCAGAAAAACTAGAATTTATATCAGCAAACTTGAGACAATTCTGCTTTGGTTTCAAATTGATGATCTGCACTTCAATTGCGAAGTTGTACAGGTTTGTTTCATATTTCTACATTTTCTGCTTCAGATTCTAACTCCAATGCTTCAATTTCAGCCTCTAGAATAGTTAGGTTCTTCATCCTTGCAATTCTTTGCTCCTTCACAACCCTTACATTACATAATAGTGGAGAATTGAGTGCTCCACTTGAAAATTTCTGATTTGTCTGCCCCTACACTGCTTCCTTTTTCTTTTTCCTGGTCTGAAAATACAGCAGCCATATTTCTTCCCTATTTTGATTGGCATTAATGTATTCAACAATTTTTGATACATTCATATACTTAATTCCCTGATTCTAAGCCTCGGAAACCTAAATTTTCAATTCCAATTTGACACAAACTGCTTTTCTCTTCACTTGTCACAGATTTTTTTTCTTTGCAATGGCACAGATTTGCTTAGTTTCAGATTTTCTAGCTTGTATTCTTCATTCATCAGCTCTAAAATTTAGCTCTCGACAGATTACAAGCAGTGCAGATTTTTCCATCTTCTTTTCAGCTTTTGTTCACCGGATTCACATTGACAATTTGATTTATTCAGCTGCAATTCAGATGATATTCAGCTGCGATTCAGATTGTAGCAGAGTGCACTTGATTTCCCTAGCAAGGTACAGCTGCGTTCCAAAACATTGCTGACCAAAAATAGCTTCACAAAGAAAAACTTTTCTCTTCACTTTGGTACATAAGGTTTTCATTTGCATGCCACTTTGAACTTGGACTTGCAGTTTTTTTTTTCATTACCACTTGGATCTTCAAAGTATGATAAGGACTCTAGATGCTCCAATTACTTCCATCTCTCTTGCTCATTCTTGGCACCAAACTCACTCAAACTCATTCTTGGCACATGGAATTGCAAAAAAAAAAATTTTATGAAAAGCCTCTTTGATACCAAATCTTTCCAAAACGCTAGTCACTCCCCCACACTTAAATCTTTGTCCGTCTCGGGCAAAATAGCATTAAGAAACATTTCAAACAACAAGTCCATAGAAAAGTGAGGGTAAGAGTAGGAATAAGGAAAGACAAATAGAATAGACATGATTAGTGTTAAAAATTGATGTGGAAAGGAAAACAAATGGATTAGCCTCTATAGATGTGATCCGATAATTGAAATATGGTTTTGAAAGAACCTAAGCAAGTTCTAGAGTACAATCACATATGTGTCACAAAAATAAGGCTAATTCTCACTAGGCAAAAATAATTCATCTCAAGTCATCAATTAAGAATTTAAAACCAAATAGTACTCAAGCATCCAAGATTTCATCCGTTAGCTCAAACCTTAAGTTTTAACAACCAAATTTAATTTATTTTCAAAAGACTCTAAAATGCTATGGAGATAACCTAGAGGGATACATTTATTTCCACTCATGCAAGAAAAAGTGACAAAAGGAATAACAAGGTATGTACAATGACTCCTATTCATTCTACTCTACTCATGCATTTATTAACAAGGACTCAATTTAAAGGAAAATTTTAGAAGTCATAAAAGTGAAAGAAAATGCAAGAAGGAACAAACTCCCCTTTTATTCTGGTGGACGGAGTCTATCAAGCAGTAGCCTCTATCGTGGTAGTGGAGGAGTGTGGGTAGTTGAGAGATTTGGGACTCCCCCACACTTGAACTTTACAAAAATTTGTTCAGGTGGCCGCAGGCGATTTAAGTACAAGATCCATTGAAGGAATGGAGTGCCAGGAATTACAGTAAAATCTTCTCCTCCCTCTTGATGAATTTTGAAAGTTCTTCCAGGAGGTTGGAGTCTGTTCAGTTGGAGCACCCACTCCAGAAGTCTTCTAGACCCTGCAAAACAATGTAATACCTCTCTCAAGCGTTCAGGGTAAGAAAGAAATGAAATAAATTCAGTCTCTGCATGAAATATATCCAAAACTGCATCACATCCAATTAGACCAATTCTTGGTGCCTCAATAAATTTTTCACAATCATTTTCTACAAAATTTGCATCCAGGAACTCATCACAAATAAAGAAATCAATTTTTGGCACTTCAATAGAAATATCACAATTATTTTCCATCAAGGATGTATCAAGCAATGTGTCACAGCCAATAAAATCAATCTCAGATATCTCCATAAGTTTTTCACATTCAACCTTAGCAGAAGATATAGCAAGAGATTCATCACAATAAATAACATCAATTTCAGGCACTTCTAAAAACTTTTCACAATCCATATCCACAAAAGATGTATCAATTAATTCATCATAATAAACAACATCAATTATAGGCGTCTCTAAAATTATTTCGCAATCCATATCAAGAGATGTATCAAGTAATGTATTACGACTGATGAAATCAATTTTTGGTACCTCTATTGGACTTGCACAAGTAGTTTCTACGCAAGATATATTAATAAATTCATCATAACCAATAAAGTCGGCACTAGGTACCTCGCTGAATTTTTCTGAGCAAAGAGGAGAAATACTTACCTGAGCGTGCTGAAGAATACCTGGAGGTTCTACAAGAGTAGATGTATCCATGGCCTCCTCCTAATCAAGTACATGCTCCTCTTCAGCCTCATGCTCTGGTGGACACTCAACTGGAATAGGTGATCCTTGGGTTCTTGCTTCCACCATGCAAGTCCCTACACTTTCTTGTTCATCCTCTGAATCTTGTGGTGGTCCCTGGGGCTTAGTGCAATCCCCTACACCTGTGGAATCATCCCCCGTGCATGCTTCTCCTGCAATATCTGCAACAACAATATTAGAAAAATTAGGACCATCAATAATACTATCATCACAAAATAAAAGATGAGAATGGTCCTGTGGAGCTTCAGTTTCTTCTTGAGCTGAAAAAATTGGAAATGAATTTTGAACAAGAATCTCCGGAGGGATGCATGCTGTAGGTGCCCTGTTTTTGATGTATTCTTCTTCTTCTTCCACCAAAATTCTAAGATCACTTGAAGAAGGACTTGGCCATGCACTAGGGTCACCTTGAACTGATATAAAATCAACTCCGGGGCTTTCAGAATTAAGAGTAGCTTGAGAAGATAACTGTCCTGATTCTTGGGCTTTTATCTGATTCACATCATTAGCCAATTGTCCCATTTGTCTTCCGAGGTTTTGTAAAGCTCCAATGATATTATCCTGCTGTAATTGTTGGAATTGGGGTTGTTGGGGCTAAAATGGTTGTTGGAATCGTTGATAAGAAGGTGGAAATGCCTGAAAACTTTGCTGAGAGTTATATCCTTGAAAATTCTGATTTTGCAATGGAAAATCCTGTGATGAGAACTGGTTTTGCATAGGCTGACACCCTTGATTGTAGGGCTGGAAATTCTGATCATAGGGCTGTGAAGGCTGGAAAAATGGTTGGTTCTTGTTGGATCGATAGAGTCGATAGAGGCTGGAAAAATGTACTTTTAATATTATTTTCAAAAGTATTCTAAAGTCAAGCAAAATTTTGAAAGTGATAGTATATATAAGCAAAATGATTTAAAAGAGTAGTATTTTGAAAGACATTTTATTTATGTTTTCAACAGAATTTTAAAATTGCAGTGCATGAAAACATATAAATTTTAAAAAAATATTTAATAATTCTTTTAATTTAATCTCCCCCTAAGCTTGACCCAGTCCTAGGAAGCTTGTTTGACTACAAGCGATCTTCCTCTGAGTCTTAAGGTTTGATTCAAACTATAAGAATTATCTAATAATTTTGAAAAATGATTGTCAGAAATAATTTCTTTTGACTCAAACTCCCCCTAAATTTGACACATCCTAGGAGTCCTTATAGATCATCAAGTGGACCTTCCTGTGTGTCTTTAGAGTTTATTAAAATCAAAAGAATAATTTTGACCAACCTTCTAAGTATGATAACTTTCAAGGAGATACATTTTTGAAAACATAACTTGAAATTATAACACAGTTTTCGAAAAAAATATTGCGAAATAATGATAATTTTTCAAACAGATAGTAGTATAAGAAGTTTTTGAATCAATTTTTGAAAACCTTGTCGAGATGATAATAATATTTAGAGCATAAGGTTTTTTTTTTAAAAAAAAATTTTAAATTTTTTGAAAAGTATTAAAAGAAACTCCCCCTGTATCCAACACAGTCTGACTTTTATCTAAGTTCCTTAAGGGGTTTCAGTGTGCAGGTTTGACTATGTTTGATCAATTAATAGCATCTTAACTATGTTTAACTCAGTTGACTTTTAAGAAACATGAAATTTTAAAAAAAATAGAGATGAACAGTAGGGTACAGTAAACTGAATTAATTTGAAAAATAGATATTTATGCTTTTAGATCCTAGATGTCTCACCCAGTTCTATGTGGTCAAACATGTTAACCTTATGGGTTGTGTGAGACAAATATTTAATTTTGAAAGAATGGTTAATTAAACCTTAGTTTAAAATGTTAAATTTGATTTTTAAGAAAATTAAAATTTAGAGGGTTAAGTTTGTTCAGTTAAATTAAATTTGAATTTTAAATTTGATTTAATTGAATTAATTCGAATTTGATTTAATTGAGTTAATTAAGATTTAATTGATTTAATTGGTTTTAATTGATTTAATTGATTTAATTAAAATTTAATTGATTTTAATTGATTTAATTAAGATTTAATTGAATTGATTAAGATTTAATTGGTTTTAATTGATAAGGTTTAATTGAATTTAATTGATTTAATTAAGATTCAATAATTGAATCTGAATTAGTTAGTTGGGTTGAACTCAACTTTTAGGTCCTAAGCATCTCACCCATTTCTAAGTGACAAAACAGGATATCCTTAACTGTTTTGTGAGATGCATATTTTAATAGAAAGATTTATTTTGAAAAGGTCATGATTAATTTTGAAAAGTTGAATTAATTTTTAAATCCAATTTAAATTTGTTTTGAAAAGAGATATTTGAATCTAAAATTAACTGAAAATTTGTGTTAGATTCGAATTTAACAAAGAGTAATTTGAATTTGAATTTCAAAAATTGGCTTCCAGGTCTTGGCGAGGCACAAGGCCTTCTTTGGCCGTAGCCTTATGGGATCATCCACACTTTCCTTGACAAAGCCTTTTAATGAAATTTCATCTTCAAAATTACTTTTTGGTAAATTCTGGTCTAACTAGTTTGGGTCTTGGATCGGTAGCTTCGGCTAGTTTCACCAGTCTAAAGAGACCAAGTAGACTTGATCTTATTAGAGTTGGTTTCCCTAACGTACTATCATCTCTCCGCCACCCAATACTATGTTGTCAAATTTCAGTTAAGTTGGTTCAGTCCTTAATCTAATCAATCCTAATTCTAAGCAAAGAAAACAAAAATAAAAAGAAACACATAACTAAAACAAACAACTGTCTAAGTAAGGTCACAATTGGAGTAATACTCTGGATTTTCGAAATCAGCAAGATTATGAATTAAATTTTCTAACTTATTGACCTTATGTTTTAGGGTTTTATTTTCTTGTTTCAATTTTCTGAAATTTGATTTAATTAAGTTACATGAATCAGTCACATTATTCCAGGTAAATAACGGATTTTCAAATACTGTAAATTTACCTTTGTTGATTGTTTATCCGACATTCTTGGTAGCTCTTTTATCTGTGCATTCACTTTTGTAATGCCCGAACTCCTGGCACTTGAAGCATTGAATGCGACTTTTGTCCTTTTGTGCTTTTGGAACTGATTCCTTTGTCGCCGTCGGTGGCGTCGTTCGAAGATCTTACGAGTGGGACACACACTTTGGTAGTGCCCTCTCTCCCTGCATGTGTAACAAATTACATGATTAAAATTTGAATTTACACTTTTACCTTTTGGTTCTTTATTGGGAATCTCCCCCTTGATTCTTGCCGCCTCGGATCTAGGCTCATCTTTTGATTCTGTGTCTGAATCGGACTCGGGTACTGGTTGAAGCTCCTTCTTTGGTGATTCTTTAGGAGTTTTCCCTGCACTAAAATTTACACCTTCCTCGACCATTATAGTATCTGATTGATTATTTAATTCTAATTTAGAAAAGAATTCGAAATCAGTTACCGTCTCAGTCAATTCGTCATCTAATTCTGGTTCGATTTTGGATTCGGGTTCAGACTCTGACTCGGCTGTTTGTGCTTGGACTGAAAGGGCAAGATAATTTACTTCTTCTTCATCTGAGATCTCTTGATGAAGGTTGACCAATTTTTTTCAGATTTCTCTAGCGCATTTGCATGGACCTACTAGCTCGAGTTGCTCCTTGGTTAAGCCACATTGTAGGATTGCAGTTGCCCTTGCATCAATCTCGATTTGGTTGAGGGTGTGTTCATCGAGTTTGTCCCACTCGATTGATGACTCATCTTCTATGGGAAAAGAAAATCCCGTTTGGATGATCCGTCATAAGTCCATGTGGGCCTTCAGAAGGGACTCCATTTGACATCTCCAAAACATGAAGTTGTCGCCGGAGAATAGTGGTGGACGTGCACAGTTCCATTCTTGTTTGGCCATTTAAAATGATCTCTTGCACACAAAAGAAACAACAGAAATGTACCAAGACTTGGTCTTGGATCAGTAGTGCGGGAGAACAAAAAAAAATAGCCCCAAAAAAATTATACGAATTTCGAGGCGAAATAATAATAAAATAATAAAAATAAGTTATGATAAATTTTTGAAAAATATTGATTTTGTCAATTCTGATTAATAATGAAAAAGTAAGAATTTAACGTTTAAACAAACTTGCTCGAATTAAAGTAGCACGAATTTCGAGAAAAATATTAAAATAATAATAAAAAAAATTTATGATAAATTTTTAAAAATTGTTCGTTTTATCAAATCAGGCTTATGGTGAAAATATGAAAATTCAAAATTGAAAAAGGCGAGTGGTGTTGCACCAATCTCGATTAACAAGAAACAAAAAGAAATTAAAAATTATTTTAAAAAAAATCCGAAAATACTCTCAAATTGGTGGTTGCACTAAGTTTGAGCTTCCCCGCTCTGATACCACTTGTTGGATTGATAGAGTCGATAGAGGGGGGGGTGAATATCGACAAAACTTTTCGAATTTATGGAGAGAGCAATTTGCACAGCGGAAAAAAATTAAGACACGCGAACACAGTATTTTTTACTTGGTTCGGAGCCTAGGTCGACTCCTACTCCAAGGCCCACGATCGTTGATCGTTTACTTTGGGCAATTCTATATGAACGCAAAATCAGTTTACAGAAAGAGATTTACAAGTATAGCACTATAAACTTTTAATAAAAAATTTCTTCTGTTACCGACGTCCGGTTGTAGGTTGACTTTCCGGAGCAGCAGGACGTCGTCGCTCGAGTTGGGCAGTTTCTGGAACAAGGCGTGAGCACAGAAGAGCGTGGAAGCTTTGGTACGAAGTTGATCTGAAGCTTGGGGTCGAAGGGTGTTATTTATAGCACCTAGGGCGCCCTGGACGTCGGGGGCGCCCTGCCACGTGTCAGCTGATCCGCACTTCGCTCAGTCAAGCTCTATCCCACCTGAATAGGGATGAGGTTTGACCTCTGGGGCGCCCTGGTCGCTGAGGACGCCTTGGTTGACGCGGTCTTCTCGGCTGGATAGAGTTTATCGGCCTTGCTGGCATAGGCGCGAAGCGCCTTGGCACCTGAAGGCGCCCTGGGCGCCCTGGCTGGTGAGGGCGCCCTGGATGCAGAGGGCGCCTCGACCAGTGGTTAGCCGAACTCCTTTTTGCCTTACTTGTTTCTTGTTCACCTTGGAGGCGCCCTAGACACTGAGGGCGCCCTACTCAGCTGCTGCCTCACTCCTTTAAGGCTCTCTAAGCTGCAGACACACGTTCCTTTGGTCCTGCATCCAGGGTTAGTCCGAAAACAAAATAAAGCATTCATTTATACAGCCTTAGCTGTCTTGGTTCTGACTTTGGTCTCCAAAATGGAGCCCTAGGTCGAACCGACGCCTACTGTTCCCTCGACGGGGAACGCGTCCTCACCTACTCCTCTCGGGAGAATTTACCTGATGCCAACCGCTCCTTTGGTTGGACTTTTGCCTGACGGTCCTTTGCCTGGTCTTGGATGCCGAGCTGTCCTTCGCCCGGTGCCTAGCATTCCTTCGCTAGGGCTTGGATACTGGCAGTCCTTCGCCAGTTGCCTAGCAGTCCTTCGCTAGGACTTGGATACTGGCAGTCCTTCGCTAGGGCTTGGATACTGGCAGTCCTTCGCCAGTTGCCTAGCAGTCCTTCGCTAGGACTTGGATACTGGCAGTCCTTCGCCAGTTGCCTAGCAGTCCTTCGCTAGGGCTTGGATACTGGCATTCCTTCGCCAGTTGCCTAGCAGTCCTTCGCTAGGGCTTTGTATCCTGCACACTCAGTGAATATTGTTAGATCACAAACAAACTTAACTTTGAATCCTTTGCTAATATCAAAACAAGGTTCGATATGGTGCTTCCTGCACCAACAGTTCTGAGGTGGAAATGTTTGAAATGATTGACAACCTTGCTGCCCTTGCTGATATGGCTGGAATTGAGGCTGCGGTTGCTGAAATAGGGGGCTGAGTTTGCTGAAATGTAGGCTGAAAATTCGGATTTTGGGGCTGGAAATTCTGGAATAGTGGCTGCCCAATCTAAAAATTCTGACTTGGTTGAAAATTTTGGAATGATGGTTGAACTTGTGGCTGAAAAAACTGATTTGTTTGCTGAAAATTCTGGTTGCAAGGCTGTTGGAAATCTTGCTGTGACGGTTGAAATTGCTGGAAAGGCTGAAATTCTGAATAGGGCTGCTGAAATTGTTTGAGAGGCTGAAATTCTGAAAAGGGCTGAGGTGGCTGAAATGTAGGCTGAATCGGCCTCTGGTAAGTAGATGAATGCGCTTTATTTTTCTGTTGGTATTCCAACACCTTACACCAACATTTCAACTCCATCAATGCCTCTTTTATCTCAGTATAGTCCTCTGGTGAAAACATTTTGATCTTACAGCCCTGTCACACAACAAACAAGAAAAATGGCAGCAACCGTATACAAAAGGTAAAGCACAAGAAAATAGAATCAAATGATATGCCCATAAGCACACAAGCAAAAATCAAACAAATCAACTAGTTGCTTCCCCGGCAACGGCGCCAAAAATTTGATGGACCCAAAATAGATTGTCACGAATGTGGGTCTCAAATTTAGATATTTATAAAAAAATGTTGGAAACCCTTTTTGCAATCAAAATATGAAAACGTAGTAAAGGGGCCACAGGTCGTATTTTTCCTAGGGCTAGTTGATGTTGTGTGATTCGATGCTTGTATTTATGTGTCATTTGTGAATTTTGGGTTTCGAATGTGATTGGGGTTTTGGCTTTAATTAGAAATGAAATCTCAATGAAAAGAAGGAAATTTAACCGAGCAACTTAACAAAGCGATGGCAATTAGGGACTCAACCGATTATGAACTTAATCAAACCAAGATACAATTCAATCAAGACACTTAAACAATTTGGAAAACCAACCTCATTTCAAATGCAAAACAGAGGCTAAGCCAATAGATAAATGCAGTTTTCGGAAACAAACAAGCTTAACACACTAGATACAATTTTTGGAAGGAAGCTAATACAAAGAGATTCCAGAGAAAGCCGGATTCAATTCTAGTCAATTTCAATAACCACAGCACACTAAAACTACCCTATAACTTGATACCAATTAGTACCGAGACCTTGCTTGATACAAAGTGCCAAAATTGAACTCCACTTGATACCAAAGAAGAGGAAATCTAATGTGCCAAAAGAGATTACTGCTAAGGGCCCAAAACTATCACTGAACAATCCAGAGTTGGCGTGAGGTCTGAAGGAACCCAGAATCAAATGCTGATCATCCAAAGCAAAACGAGGGTAGAGATGAAATGCAATTAGGCAGAACTCTGGTGCAGAAATGCAGGAACGCAGTGATAACATGCAAAATTCAAAAACTGAGTTGGATGCTAAAACCAAGCAAAACCACTAAATTTGAATGCAATAGAATTCCAACTCAGCTCTCATGGATACAACTTCAGCTTATCCAAACTGAAACAATGCAGAAATGTGATCGAAACTCAAGCAAACTAATTAGCAGGCTGTAGAAAACAAATGCAAAACTGATACTATAATTCAGAACATGACTGAAGGTTACTGCAATTCGAGAATAGAACTGATCAACTCAGAAACAATTGACAGGAGAAATGGATTAAGAAACTGCAGAGCATGAATGTAGAAGTTCAGCAAAACAAATTCAAATTCAGAAGTGTAGCGTTAACTGCAGATTTTAATAGCAAGCTAGACGCAAACAAGCAGAATCAGCTGCAGAATTTACAAACTAAAACTGAGGAAAAAAATCCAGAAAACCCGTGTGCTCTCCTACACAATTCAGGTCTTCAACTGATACTTGCCATAATGAGTTGAAACTTCAGAAATGGGGTTTGATACGCTACAAGCTGAGATGAAAGTTCAGAAATAGAACTGAATGGAAAACAAAAGCAGATTTAAGGCATTAACGCACTACATGTTATCTTTAATTGCAGGAATTAAGCTAAGCACAAACTGAATTGGAATTAAGATGAAGAAATTCAGAAACCAAACTGACTTGGCAGAAAAGGAAGCTGATACGCAGCTGAAAATTGATACGCAGGAAATTAAACAGCAATTAAAATAAAATTAAAAGCAAATGTGCCATAAGCAAACTCATTAGCCAACTACTTGCAGAATTGAAACCTAACTACTGAAGAAACAATTCAAAAACGTGAAGTTACACAACTGATACGAAATCTGAAACTAAACTTGCGGCAGAATTAAAATTACAACTAAAACAAGAGAAATTAGCTACGAAACTAAGCCTCAATCCTCCCTTAGCTCAAGTACTCCTTGTTCGTCACGCAAGGGTGAGCCTCGAACCCGTAAGCTCAGCAAACCATTGAAAAAATAGCTCTGCGATTCAAATCCAGCTCACACTCTAAACCAAACTGAATTCAAAAGCGATGTCCTCAATCAAGCCTTGTCCAATTGCGCGGATGGTGTGGAGATGAACCAAGCACTCCAGGGAACCCCTCTGATGGATGAAGGATGGAGCAAATCCGAGATTGAAGCAATAAATGACAGAGCCGAAGAAACCCTCACTCGGCTCTGTTTTGGCCAATTCGGAGCTGGAAATTCACCGAGAACCTTCCCAATAGCCTAGCAATTGATCCAAACAAGAAATTGAGGGGTCGCGCCCCTTGGATTGAAGAAAAACAGCTGAAAAAAGGAAGAAGAACCGAAGCAGAAGAACAGTGCGGCGGAGATGCGACAGAGCTGAGCTGTGGGGAAAATTTCCTTAAGTAATTATGAATGAACGACCCAGATTGATTTGAGGAAATCCAACGGCTGATCTTGCTCTGATTTGACCCAAACTTTGATGATGACGATCATGGGTCAGGATCTGCCTCGTGGTAGCTCAGATCCTCCAGATGTGCAACGGATGGTCCAGATCAATCTAATCTTTGAATGGGCGATCTAGAGCCCTCCGAGCTTGATCCAACGGTCAAATGATCTCTGATTTTGCTAAAACCTTCATATCTTGATCCAGATGCTTGATCAACCCTAACCCTAGCTTGGATTGCTTCAGATGGTCCCGGATGGCTCAGATCTAGCCGCATTTGAATCCGACGGCCCAGATTAATCCGAAGTTTGATAACTCGATCCGGCTTCACTTCCGACTCAAGTTTGACCCAGTATGCCCTAGGTCCATGAACTTTTCCTGCCTACAAAAATAGATCAAAAATTTTGTGGCCAAATAATCCAATTTTGTGCAAATTTACAATTAAGTCCAAAATAAGAGGAAGTTCTAAAACCTGGGGTAAAAATCACAATTAAGCAAGTAAAACATGGGTCAAATATGGATTTTAGCAATTAAAATAATCAACAAAATGGTACTTATCAGTCATCCCGAAGATACTCGGCGTGGACGCGAATAGAGGCGGAGCTTCCGAGGGACGCTTACGGTTGGATCTCGTCCCTTCCTTCGAGTTACACGAGGTAATAAGTAAATTAGTTTACGTTTCTACAAAATTTGAAATATATGATCATGTCTACACATGAAAAAGTTGTATGCTTAGATGTGTGGTTAAATAATTTGAGAAATTATTTATGCTAAACCTTCCGCTGCACGTAATTAATTTTAAAATTATGAACCCGCATTCATGTCAACATGCACCCGGTCCCAACAATAGGATCCACAAATCTTCCCACAAAATTTCATATTTTTTGGGAATTTGTGGAATTATTCGTCCATTACTGAATTTTGGGTTAGAAGGCATAGTTTCAGATGGCAGTCGACTGGTGGGGGTGCAGGTGACTGGTAGACTTCACAGAATGCAGTTACGCTCAAGCCCAGGTGACTGCCACGATTGCAGGTAACTGATAAACCTCACAGTAGGTATTTACGCTCAGACCCAGTCACTTGCGATCCTGGCAGGTGACTGGGACGCGAGTTGTTTATAAGGAAAGGGTGCGACGGGGGAAGCCAAACCTAGGGTTTTGGTTGATCATCCATGGAGATTTCCTCCTCCTCTCGACTCCTCTTGCGTCTTGAGCTCCCTCTAAGCCCTAAGACTCCTCTCTAGCCCTCCTATAGCCCAGATCTACTCCTAGGGCTCGGTGAAACTCCCATTTGTAAACCAATCCACGGTCTCTCTAAATTTCCAAGTCTCATCATGCAGAGAATGAAGAGGTATCACGATTTAAGTTTTAGTTTTTCAATTAGTTTGTGGTTTGGAACTAATATAATATTTTGTGCATGTTTTCCTTATCGTTTTCCTTGTTTGGGGGGTGTCTTGGTGCGCATGCATACATGTGGGATATTAGGATGGCCACTAAGAGATCTAGGGGTGAAAGTTCATCCCGACAAAGTCAGGGAGAGTCACGGTTTAGATCTCTCGAATGCAAAAAACGGTTCGAGGAGAATGAGTTTACAGTTATGAACTGTAGATATCTGAACAAGGCATTCTTTCAAGACAAATCTCCGCAACTCGGTGAAATGATCAATCTTTTTCAGTTGGGAAAGTTGGTCTATTGCAAACAGGTTGTCGATATTGACCTATGCACAGAGTTTTACGCGAATTTGACATACATTAACTCTGATAATAACCTATATGAGTCTAGAGTGGCCGGGGTTACTATTCCTTTTTCCGCCATGAGTTTAGCTGCTTTCTTAGAGTGTAGAGCATCAAACAATCTAGTCACTTACTTTCCCACTATTGTAGAACCATTGGAATTTCTCGGAGTCACAATTGATCAAATACATATGCACTATTTTAGAAGACATAGACAAGAGTCCGAGCGTCTTTTTGATGCTAAACCCATGCGACCAGCTAGCCATGTACTGTATAAGATTGTCGTTGAGTGCATCCTACCCATTGTCACCAAGGGGAGGGCTAAGATCAGACTCCCACACCTAGTCATGATGTATGCATTGGAGAGGAGGTTAGATATAGATATCCCCCTACAGGTCTTTAGAGCCATCTGTCATTCTTCCCAGAGTGTGAATGGGAAGATATATATGCCATTCTGCCATCTACTCATAGAGTTTTTCCATTTACGCTTTGGTCTCCAGGTTTGTAGTGGTCCGGTCCGACACCTGTCGAAGGACTATGACCAGATTGGTCAGCGTCAGTTGTCCTTGGCGGGTATTGATTGCAGGCTGGGTGCATTTGTTTGGAGAGAGCGCCCGGAGGTCGCTAAGGCAGATGAGGAGCCAGCCGAGCTTGTCACACGCGCAGAGCTTACCCAGCTCCGGGAGGATGTTCACACCATCCAGGGGGATGTTCAGAGCCTCCAGCAAGGCCAGGCAGCGACTTAGAGGGAGGTGCAAGGCCTCACAGACTTCTGCCAGGGATTCATGGCCAGGCAGGAGGACATGTATGCGATGATGCAGCGGTGGGATTTAGTATATCAGGGTCCTCCTCCTCCTCCACCTCCTCCCTCAGGCAGTGACGACCACATGTACTTCTGACCATTGGATGCAGCCTTTAGGAGTTTTTTAGTTGAGAGTGTCCTGTGTTGATTATTTTATACCTCTCAAACACATCCTATTCTGATGATTGTATGTATTTGGATGACTTCGGGCCTTGGCCCTAGATACTCTCCTAGAAATTATGTCATGACTACTTCTGTGTTTCTTAAAACTTCTATGTAGTACTCTATGTGTAAATTTATGTCATGTAACTTGTTTTATTATTTTACTGTTATGCTATTAAAAGGTTATCCTGACTAGATAATGTTTTGAAAGCTAAACTAGTGTGGTTTGGTCATGTGACTAGATTTTGTCAAAGCTGATCCTTATATATGCGTTCATCATATGATTTGGAAACCTTTTATTGATATATTATCTAATATGATTTGGTTAGACTCATGCTTTTATAAAAGGATGGACATTTTGACTCAAGAGATAAAGAAAGGGAAATTTTGTCAAAATAATAGCTTCCTATGGGAAAAGGAAGTATTGGGAGTCATTTTGAATGTCAAGATGAATTGATAGAAAGTAGCAACTATAGGATATCATGGTTGGATTCCTAATTTGATACAAACTTGGCACTATTTGAGAATTTTCGAGTTTGTACCAAAAGTCAAGCACGGTTGATGTTTTTCATGAACGAAATTTTTCTAGGGTAGAGAATACCTTAACAATTATGCTTGCAACGTTTTACATTTTTCCGGATTTTCTGGAATTTTTAATTCATTTCTGAATTTCGACTGGAAATTCAGTCTGCAGTCTCGCAGTCACCTGCCAGGGTGGCAGTCGCCTGCGAAAGGGGGCAGATTGAGATTTTGTGATTTCTGAGGGGTTTTTCAGAAATAGTGTTGGCTCCACTTGGCACCTAGGCTAGGGATGCTTGGGGCAATCATTTTGATGGTGTCAAAGGGGGAGAATTTAGGGGTTAAGTTAGGTTTGGTTTGAAACTTAACTTAGGCTTAGTTATGAGACTTTAGAGTTAAGTTGGGAGAACTTAACTTGGGATTAGCAATAAGAGTTGATATTTGGGAGAAAGCATAGGTTAAGGGGGAGGCTGCCTCTTGTGTATTATGCTTGAATTTCAATTGCTTTTGCTATTGTTATTGCTATGTGCTCACCTAACTTAACATAATGCCACACATCAAAAATGGGGAGATTGTTGGGGCAATCGGCCCTGAAATGATCTGGAGGATCATGATATTTTGATGTGTGGGCAATATGGTTAAGTTAGGATTTGTGTTGTTCTCATATGTGTACATGAGTGTGCAGGTGTACAGGTACACATGGACCTGGTTGATGTCTTCAGGTGAAGAATGGCATGGAGGTAAGCTGGAGGCTTACATGCGCATCCGAGGGACCGTTGAATAGCAGGGATGATGAGCCGAGGGATGCGGACTTCGAGGCATACGTGAAGGGTGGCATGGAGGCAAGCAGGAGGCTTGCGTGCGCATCCGAGGGACGAGGACCAAAGATGAAGAAGGCGTGAAGGCAACAGTCAAGGCTGCTGGTGAAGAGTCAACTAGGTTGTGAGAGTTTAAGTATGAGTGCTTGTACTCCGGGTCTAAGCCGGGAGGGTTTGAGTGCGGAGAGATTTGTACTCGGGAGTAAAACCCTAGGCTTATGTATGGGGCAGTCGACTGCCCTGGGGCAGTCGACTGATATAGGCTGGAACAGGCTGGCAGATTTCGAACGTTGTGGTATAACGGTCAAATCTGAGTGGGACCAGGTGACTGCCATTTGGACAGTCGACTGGTAGAGACTGTTGCAAACTCGAGCCCTATTTAAAGGGGCTCGTTTTCTCCTATTGTTTTTGACGAAACTCGCTTGGTTAAAGTGAGTTAGTAGTCTATTGTGATCAGAGAGCTTCCTACGTGTTGGTGCAAAAAGCACCCAAGTCGAACCTGTATTTTGATAATGGCAAAAGGGTTCAAAAGTTAAGATATAATGTTTATCTAACATGTTACTCAAGTGTGCAGGAAAAGTCCTAGCGAAGGACTGCTAGGCACCTGGCGAAGGAATGCCAGGATACAAAGCCCTAGCGAAGGACTGCTAGGCACCTAGCGAAGGAATGCCAGGATACAATGCCCTAGAGAAGGACTGCTAGGCACCTGGTGAAGGAATGCCAGGATACAAAGACCTAGCAAAGGACTGCTAGGCACCAGGTGAAGGACAGCTTGGTATTGAAGACCTGGCGAAGGACAGCTAGGCACCTGGCGAAGGACTTCTGGGCAAAAGTCCAACCGGAGGAGCCGGTTGGCATCAGGTAAATTCTCCCGAGAGGAGTAGGTGAGGACGCGTTCCCCGTCGAGGGAATAGTAGGCGTCGATTCGACCTAGGGCTCCATTTTGGAGACCCAAAGTCAGAACCAAGACAGCTAAGGCTGTATAAAACTAACATATTATTGCTCTATGGTATTTTGGACTAACCCTGGATGCAGGACCGAAGGAACGAGTGTCTGCAGCTCAGAGAGCCTCAAAGGAGTGAGGCAGAAGCTGAGTAGGGCGCCCGGAGTGTCCCGGGCGCCCCCAAGGTGAATACAAAAGAAGTTGAGCAAATGTACGCTTCGACAACTCAAAGGCGGGGCGCCCCCGTGCTCCTGGGCGCCCCGAGCTCAAGCTAACGAAGCGGATAAGAGGCAAGCCGCGAGAAGCCAACGGATAAGAGTCAACCCGGGCGCCCCCGTGCTCCCGGGCACCCCGAGCTCAAGCTAACGAAGCGGATAAGAGGCAAGCCGCGAGAAGCCAACGGATAAGAGTCAACCCGGGCGCCCCCAGCGACCCGGGCGCCCCCGTCAAAGTCTGATCTCGAGTTTGAAGGGATCAGAGCTCGGATCAGATGATACGTGGGGGGGCGCCCCCGAAGTTCCGGGCACCCCCAGGGACTATAAAAGGCCTCGAACCCAAGGCTTGAGGACAACAATTCTTCCAACGCATTCACGCTCTTCTGCTCCAGCGCTCTGTCCCGGAAACCTCCCGACTCAAGATACAAGCGCCGACGACGTACCTCTGCTTCGAAAATACGATCTACTCCGAACGTCGGTAACTAAGAGCGGATTTCTTTTAAGTTTACTGTACTAATATTGTAATCTATCTCTGTAAACTTTTGCGCATATAGAATTGCCCGCAGTAAACGGTCAACGACCGTGGGCCTTTGAGTAGGAGCCGACCGCGACTCCGAACCAAGTAAAATCTTGGTGTTCGCGTGTGTTTTATTTTAATTATTTCCGCTGCTAATTCTCTCTTACGAATCCGAACGTTTTACGGTATTCACCCCCCTCTATCGTTTCTCTCAATCCAACAAGTGGTTTCAGAGCGGGGAAACTCAAAATTGGTGCAACCACCAATTTGAGAATTTTTCAGATTTTTACGAAATTTTTTTTATTTTTTTTCAAAATTTTCTTTTAATCGAGGTTGGTGCAACACCCCTCGACAAATATTTTTCTTTAACTTCCCGCACTACTAATCCATGACCAAGTCTTGGGAAATCTCTTTCCTTTTTCTTAGTTTCAGATAAATGGCCATGCAAGAAGGCTTCAGCACCGCAAGACCACCGCTCTTCAGTGGGGAGGACTTCTCCTACTGGAAGAGCAAAATGGAGGTCCACCTGAAAACTCAGGTGGACATGTGGATAATCATCCAATCCGGACTAGAGATTCCAAAGAATAATCAAGGAGTACCTCAGACCTACACAGAGTGGGACACCACTCTGAAACGGAAGATTGAAGCTAATGCAAAGGCGACCCGGACCCTCCAATGCGGCTTAACAAAAGCGGAGCTGAACCGGGTGGGTCCATTCAACAGTGACAAGGAGCTGTGGGGGAAACTGATCGAGCTGCACGAAGGAACTTCAGACACTCGGATCAGCAAGAGAGATCTCCTCCTGAACAAGCTGTATACGATCAAGATGAATCACAATAAAATAGCAGCTCAGCTCCACGCCCGAATTCAGGAGCTAATGAACGGACTAGACGCAATCGGTCACAAGGTAGAAAACCGTGACCTAATAAGGTACACTCTTAATGCTTTCCCGAGAAACACCTTGTGGGCATCTATGGTAGATGCATACAAGATTTCAAGGGACCTTTCAAAAATTAAACTAGACGAACTATTTTCTGAACTTGAGTTGCATGAGCAGACTAACTGCACCATGGCCGAGAAAGATATTACCCTTATTGCAGGTAAAGCTGGAAAGGTATCCAAGAAGAAATCTCAACCGGCACCCGAGTTTGACTCAGACTCAGACTCAGAAGACAAAGAAGGAGATCGACCTAAGCTGGTCCGATTGGCCCGGAACTACTACAAGGAATTGAAGAACCAAACCAACAGAAGGAAAGCCAGCCGAAGAAAGGATGAACCAGCAGAACCCTCAAATGAAAAGAACAAGCCCAACGTGACCTGTTACGAGTGCAAGAAGAAGGGCCACTACAAGACCGAATGCCCCAACTTGAAGGAAATAAAGAAGACGAAGAAGAAGAAGGCACTTCAAGCAACATGGGACGAGTCCTCCTTCGAAGAAGAAGAAGAGGTCCCACAGTCGAACCTGCTCGCGCTAACTGCCTCAGAAAAAATCGAGACCGAGTCAGAATCGTAACAGGACGACGGCAGACTAACATTTTCAGACGACAGCGAAATTAAGGTAAGTGGTTTTTCTAAAAGTCAGTTAAGTGAGTTAATTTCTTATCTTTCTCGAGATTTGGCGAAAGCTAAACTCCGAGTCGAATCCCTCCGACAGGAAGTAAAACTCCTGAAAGAGAGAGCTGACTCTAGATACTTAACTGAGAATGTTCAAGAAGGAACCTCTACTCAAGTTGAAAAACTTTAGAAAGAGAACTCCTCCCTGAGAACTCAGGTTAAGGACCTTAGATCAGCTTTAGAACGATTCACCTCTGGTTCCAAGGGTCTTGACATGATTCTTGGAAAACAGAAATCGGTTCTAAATCGATCCAGACTAGGCTATAGAACCAAATCTAGACAAAGATCCTACTATGCTGTACTGAACCAGTCCAGACCTAAAGCTCAGGCATGGGTACCCAAACTATGCCTGAACAAACAAACTGGATCAAATCAGTATTGGATCCCCAAGGACAAGATTCACATCTTGCCAAACCATTATCGTGGCTATAGTCCAGGGGGAGCCAAATTAAAAACTATATTTATTGTTAGATAGAATTCAATTCTTGTTTTCAAATGACATGTTTGCTTGGTTATTTAATTTCTGCAATTTACCATGCTTAGACCTAGAACTGATTAGTTTAAGGACTGAACCAACTTAACTAAAAATTGACAACATAGTATTGGGAGGAGGTGAGATGATAGTACGTTAGGGAAGCCAATTCTAATAAGGTCAAGTATACCCTACTTGGTCTCTTTAGACTGGTGAAACTAGCTGAAGCTACCGATCCAAGACCCAAACTAGTTAGACCAGAATTTTTCAAATAATAATTTTGAAAATGAAATTTCATTAAAAGGCTTTGTCAAGGAAAGGGTTGATGATCCAATAAAGCTACGGCCAAAGAAGGCCTAGTGCCTCGCCAAGACCTGGAAGCCGATTTCTGAAATTCAAATTCAAATTATTCTTTGTAAAATTTAAATCTAATACAAATTTTCAGTTATGTGTAGAATCAAACATTTTTTAACTAAAAATAAATTCAATTATTTTCAAAATTAATTCAAGTTTTTCAAAATAAATAATAATTTTTCAAACTAATTCTAACTACCAAAACCTGTCTCACAAAACCTGTAAGGCTAACGTGATTGTCAATCCTAGATTGGGTGGGACGGCAAACTTAAACAAAATTCAATTAATAACTACAATTTTTTTGGCACTGACTTAACACCAGTCAAACCTTGATCAAAGTAGTCAAACCATGATTAAAATAGTCAAACCTTGGTCAAAGTAGTCAAACCATGATCAAAATAGTCAAACCTTGGTCAAAGTAGTCAAACCATAGTCAAATCATCTTAAACCATGGTCAAATGATGAGAAGACAACAAAATTGCCAATCCACACTCAATTCGGGGCACCCGTGACACCTCGGGCGCCCCCCCATGACTTTCACTTCTCTCATGGCAAAAAGCGGCCTTTGTCCCTTTACCGGGGTGCCCGGAACCTTGCGGGCGCCCCCAGTACCAGTCAAAGCAGCAAAGCTGCCATGACCAAGCCTAACCTGGGCGCCCGGGCCATTGCGGGTGCCCCCAACAGACTTAGCACCCTGCCAATGGCAGAAGGCCCTGACCCGAGCGCCCGGAAGCTCTCGGGCGCCCTGGCTAAAGCCCTATAAAAGGGGATCTGAACCCTCTCTTCTTGCCACACCAAAAACCATCCTCCTTTCTAACTTCCTTCCTTCCAAGGAGATCAAGTGACACTTGTGCTTCCTCAACTTCGACCATGCCTCCCCGAGCGGCCACTCGGTACAACTTTTTCAATTTCCTTTTTCTACGCACTTATATTTATCTTTTCTTTAATGCAATTCTTTAGAAAATGCCGAGCAAACCAGACAATCCCCGGTACCGAACCTAGTCCCGATCCTAGGTTCCCAACTCTAGAACTTTGTAACAAGTTTGCTCAAACAACCTATAAGCCCATAAAAACTAGTTATCTCAATAGACAATTTTTCACCCAATCATGTCCATTGGCAATGAATATTATAAACTTTTACCAACTCGATAACCTAGTATTCTGCACTCATTCAATTAACACAACCTTATGTGCAGAATTCTATAATAATATAGTCAGACAAGATCAGCTTAGCTTTATCACCACAGTCCAAGGGATGCCTCTATCCATCACACCCTCCTTACTTAACCGATTCCTTAGACTACTATTCTCTCAGTCTACCTTTTGTTGCTATCCTCCTAGGGATCCTCCATTTGATGCCCCCTACTCACACATTACCCTAGACACTCTCCACTCCTACTTCTATAGGGATGCTAGAAATCCCGTAGTTAGACGATTTCAGTCCGTTGACCTTCAGGTCCAGGATTACGCTCTGTATAGAGTTGTGGTCCGCTGCCTCCTACCTTTATCCTCCCGAGACGTCGTGACTATGCGACCTTTTCACACATTTTTATTGTATGCGTTGATCCACCACCTAGACATTGACATTGGCCTTCACATGTTCCACACCATCCTACATGCCTCCAGTGTCACCACTCAGGGTCGGGTGCACACCCCTTTCTGCCACATCATTACCTCTATCCTACATCACCACGGTCGTAACATTACCATAGGTGAAATTACCGCGATGACCGATTTCGACGAGATAGGATTTACAAACTTTTCCCTAGCCGGTATAGATGTCTCGGCTACCGGGGTTTTGTCCTGGAGACGTCAGAGAGCAGTACCCCAGATCGACTCAGATGAGGAGGTTGAAGTCGATGTCGCAGATTGGGCAGCAGATGTTCGTGAGCACATAGACGAGCCCCCACCACAGACACTCTACGAGCGAGTGACCCGACTTGAGACACAGGTCCAGAGCCTCCGGGAAGAAGTAGAGGCAAATCATGCTGAAGAAATGGAGACAAATCAGGGCTATTACAATGAGTACATGAATACCCTCAGAGCTGATAGGGAGACCAACGAAGCACGATATCAGGAGATGATGGCACTATTTCGATCCTGGCAGCCAGGCTCTTCTGATCATCCGGGTCCCTCCTCTTAGAGTTGATTAGCATTGTACTAGTGACTGTTTGACTTACCCTACTTAGTAGGGTTGACTCATATCTGTTTATGGTATGACTATCCTGGTCTACTCCTGTGACCAGTTGACTTATGTAGTTGACTACTTGCCTCCTTCATGATTATTTGATCTTTGTTAGGACTATGCTTGGTAAAATAGGTTTACTCTAGTTTCTGGTTTTCCTACTGCTTAACTCATTTTAAAATCAATTTCTGAAATTATTTTTACTTTCAAAAATCATCTTTTACTTAGTTTGAAAACGTTTTTCGACTTAGTTTTATCTTCAAAAACTACCCCTTTTAAAACTAGGGCTTTCTCGCAAATAGACTTAGCCTAGGCCCTAACCCTAGAACTGCATGCACCTATAGATTTAGAAGCCAGCATCTCACAAGCACCTTAGGGTACTTTTGACTGATAACCTAGAATGGGTTGAGATGCTTAGGTCTTTGCCTTAATTCAAGATGCTTTAAGTAAGTGCATCTGCAGTAATTAGGGCACAAAATACAACTTAAACAGTAATCAAGTCAAGTGTCAAGTTTAGGAAATCTAACTTGAACAGAACACTTAACTTGACTAACCCTAGCGAAAACTACTGTTTATAACAGTTAGTAAGTAGCTAAGTGGGTTAGACAGGACCCTAAAAGAGATAACTGAAACTGAATTGGTTTAGCTCAAATTCTGAATTGGTTTAGTACAGCAAATTATGCAGTTTATTTTTTTCGCTATTATGCAAATTTTTTGCTATATTTCTTTATTTTTGATATATGGCAAAGGGGGAGAGATAGGAAAGGAGAGATTTTAAAATTTGTTGTAAAATTTTTTAAAAATCCAAAATTTCAAACTCTATCCTTTATTCAAAAAGTACTTAATTTATTTTCAAAAGTATGTTAAACTTATGTTAAAGTACTTTAAACTTAAGTTTTCAAAATTTTCCTAAGTACTTTAAACTTAAATTTTCAAAATATTCCTAAGTACCTTAAACTTAAGTTTTCAAAATTTCTCTAAATACTTTAAACTTAAGTTTTCAAAATTTTAAGTACATTAAACTTAAGTTTTCAAAATTTTTCTAAGCATTTAAACTTTAGTTTTCAAAATTTTTCCTATAAATTTTCCAAAAGTGCATAACCAAAATTATTTTTTTAAAGGTTTTGTTGAAAATTGTTCTAAGTAAAATCCATCTTTAGACTTAGAAGTTAGTTTCAAAACCCCACGAACTTTTGAAAAATCTAGGGGGAGATTCCTTCCAGGGGGAGGAAACAAAATTTTGTTTTATATGTTCTGATTAACTTAACTTTTTGAACTAGGGTTGCCATAAATCAAAAAGAGGAAGATTATTGGTGCAAAAAGCACCCAAGTCGAACCTGTATTTTGATAATGGAAAAAGGGTTCAAAAGTTAAGATATAATGTTTATCTAACATGTTACTCAAGTGTGCAGGAAAAGTCCTAGCGAAGGACTTCTAGGCACCTGGCGAAGGAATGCAAGGATACAAAGCCCTAGCGAAGGACTGCTAGGCACCTGGCGAAGGAATGCCAGGATACAAAGCCCTAGCGAAGGACTACTAGGCACCTGGCGAAGGAATGCCAGGATATAAAGACCTAGCAAAGGACTGCTAGGCAGGCGAAGGATAGCTTGGTATTGAAGACCTGGCGAAGGACAGCTAGGCACCTGGCGAAGGACTTCTGGGCAAAAGTCCAACCGGAGGAGCCGATTGGCATCAGGTAAATTCTCCCGAGATGAGTAGGTGAGGACGTGTTCCCCGTCGAGGGAATAGTAGGCGTCGGTTCGACCTAGGGCTCCATTTTGGAGACCCAAAGTCAGAACCAATATAGCTAAGGCTGTATAAAACTAACATATTATTGCTCTATGGTATTTTGGACTAACCTTGGATGCAGGACCGAAGGAACAAGTGTCTGCAGCTCAGAGAGCCTCAAAGGAGTGAGGCAGAAGCTGAGTAGGGCGCCCGGAGTGTCCCGGGCGCCCCCAAGGTGAATACAAAAGATGTTGAGTAAATGTACGCTTCGACAGCTCAAAGGCGGGGCACCCCCGTGCTCCCGGGTGCCCCCATGCTCCCGGGCGCCCCGGATGGTCCGGGCGCCTCGGATGGTCCGGGCGCCCCGAGCTCAAGCTAACGAAGCGGATAAGAGGCAAACCGCAAGAAGCCAACGGATTAGAGTCAACCCGAGCGCCCTCAGCGACCCGGGCGCCCCCGTCAAAGTCTGATCTCGAGTTTGAAGGGATCAGAGCTCGGATCAGATGACACGTGGGGGGCGCCCCTGACGTTCCGGGCGCCCCCAGGGGCTATAAAAAGGCCTCGACCCCAAGGCTTCAGGACAATAATTCTTCCAACGCATTCACGCTCTTCTGCTCCAGCGCTCTGTCCCGGAAACCTCCCGACTCAAGATACAAGCGTCGACGACATACCTCTGCTTCGAAAATACGATCTACTCCGAACATCGGTAACTAAGAGCAGATTTCTTTTAAGTTTACTGTACTAATATTGTAATCTATCTCTGTAAACTTTTGCGCATATAGAATTGCCCGCAGTAAACGATCAACGACCGTGGGCCTTGGAGTAGGAGCCGACCGCGACTTCGAACCAAGTAAAATCTTGGTGTTCGCATGTGTTTTATTTTAATTATTTCCGCTGCTAATTCTCTCTTACGAATCCGAACGTTTTACGATATTCACCCCCCTCTATCGTTTCTCTCGATCCAACACTACGTGTTGAGGCGAGGTTTCTCCACCCACAAGGAGCGACAGATCTAGCCGGAGGTTGTCCGGGGGTTGATCCACCGAATGATTCTTGGATTAGTCACCCGACCGGGGTGGATACCAAGTAAATCTGATATTGTTAGCATTGTTATTTCTTATTTACTTTGCATATTATTGTTTTCGCTACGCTAACAATCCTGTAGAGATCGAAAAAGTGCTATTCACCCCCCTCTAGCACACCATAAATGATCCTTCACATGTTTCTAATTTCATGCTTAGAAATGGTTAAAGTATGCTTTAATGTCATGGAAATATGTAGAATATGGCCTAGAATCATTGTATACCTGTTAGTAAGCTTAAATATGAGTTTGTGGGGTTTTTGGCACGAAGTAGGTTGACTTTGGCACGTTTCTGGAATCTAAATTTTCAGATTTCAGAACTACCAGTCGACTGCGATAGATAAAAGTCGACTGGGACCAGTAACAAAATCGTACAGAAGGCTTCATCACCTCGGGCAGTCGACTGATAGAATACCAGTCGACTGGTGCTAATTTATAACACTATGTGATGTAGAGTTGCTGGTTAGTGCTTCAGTCATGCAAAGCTGACGTTGGGGGATCAAATCTTGCCAAGTTATTAAAATTAAAGTTTTTGTTTTATTTTGGATGGTTAGTACTTTCAACATGATTATGAATTGTTAGTTCAGTAAATAGCAAAATAAGTTTTTTTAAATTCTCCCACTTGGGTTTAGCATCTAGAAAATAATGATCAGTAATTAGTAATTAGTCAGTTAGTTAGTAGCGATCCGCCTTAAAGCTTAGTACCAAAAGGTGGGTCGTTACACCTATAGATCTAGAAGCCAACATCTCACAATTACCTTAGGATACTTTTAATTGATAACCTAGACTGGGTTGAGATGCTTATGTCTATGCCTTGATTCAAGATGCTTTAAGTCAGTGCATCTGCAGTAATTGAGGCAATAAATACCAAATGAATAGCAATCAGGTTAAGTGTCAAGCTTAGAAAATCTAACTTGATCAGATCACTTAACTTGACTAACCCTAGCAAAAGCTATTATTTATAATAGTTAGTAAGTAGCTAACTGGGTTAGACTAGGACCCAAAAAAGAAGATTTAAAATGGTTTGGTCCAGCTTATGCATAAAGTTTTTAGAGTTGGTTCAATATAAAACTTTACTTTCTTTGCTCTAATTTTTTTTTGTGTGCTATAATTAGTTCTTTTTTATATATGACAAAGGGGGAGAGAAAGGAAAGGAGAGAATAGAAGAAGTTTTTAATTTTTTTCAAATTTAAAAAAAAACTTTTATCTCTTTTTTCAAAAAGTAAAGTAAATAACGAAAATACTTACAAATGTTTTTTCAAATCTAAAGCATTTCAAAATGAAAATCTTCTAAGTCTTAAAAATCTTTTCTGAAAATTTTTTAAGTGTTTAACTTTCTTTTGGAAAATTTTCTAAGTGTTTAACTTAAAAATCTTTTGGAAAATTTTCTAAGTGATTAACTTAAAAATCTTTTGGAAAAGTTTTTAAGTGTTTTAAATCTTTTGGAAAATTTTTTAAGTATCTAACTTGAAAAATCTTTTGGAAAATAGTTTTTTTGAGAATAGTCAAGGACTTAGAAGTTTCTCAAAAACCCCCATATATCTTTGAAAAACTCAGGGGGAGAATTTTCGTTTCAGGGGGAGGAAACTAAATATCTTGTTTCAATTCGTTGCTTGTTATTTGGATGCTTAACTTAACTTTTTGAACCATGTTGCCATAAATCAAAAATGGGGAGATTGTTGGTGCAGGAAGCACCTAAGTCAAACCTGTGTTTTGATAATGGCAAAGGGTTCAGAAGTTATGGTCTTATTGTGATCTAACAAGCTTACTAAATGTGCAGGAAAAGTCCTAGGTACACTAGGCAAGAAGTCCTGGCAAAGGGCTGGGCAAGAAGTCCTGGTCAAGGACTGGGCAAAAAGACCTGACCGGAAGTTGGGCAAAGAAGTCCTGGTCGAGGACTAGGCAAGAAGTCCTAGCGGGGGCTGGGCACCGAAGACCTGACCGAAAGTTGGGTACGAAGACCTGGTCAGGTGGATTGGGCAAAAGTCTAACCGGAGGAGCCGGTTGGCAAAAGGTAAACTCTCCAGAGAGGAGTAGGTGAGGACGCGTTCCCCGTCGAGAGAACAGTAGGCGTCGGTTCAACCTAGGGTTCCATTTGGGAGACCCAAAGTCTGAACCAAGACAGCTAAGGCTATAAATAATGGCTAGCATATTTGCGTGTTGTGTTTTGGAACTAACCTTGGTTGCAGGGAACGAAGGAATGTTGCTTCTGCAGCTCAGGCGCCCCAACGGAGTGGGGCGCCTCACTGAGGCTAGGCGCCCGTATGGATACGGGCACCCCAGTCTAAAGGCAAAATCCAAACCACTATCGCGAAGCCTCTGGACCAAGGCAGCTCAGGCGTCCGTGAGGTCACGGGTGCCCCCATTAGCTCAGGCGCCCCAATGAAGATGGATAAGCGCTGACCGAGCCTGTGGATAAGAGATCGCACAGGGAAGGCCACGTGTAGGTGCCCCCATCGACACAAGCACCCCCATGGGTGCTATAAAAGGGGGTTCACCCCCAAGGCTTCGAAGAACATCGCTCTCTATGCTCCAAACACTTTCGTTCAATTGCTACGCTCCGACAAGCTTCGACTTCGAGATTCCAGCGCCAACGACGACCCTCTGCTCCAAACTTCGATCCACCTCGGGCGTCGGTAAAAATTAGTTTACGAAAAGTGTTGTAATTTTCAATTCCAATTTTATTTCTGTACTCGATTTGTAAAATTCTTCTTGCGATTATAGAATTGCCCAATGTAAACGGTCAAGGACCGTGGGCCTTGGAGTAGGAGCCAACCGCGACTCCGAACCAAGTAAAACCAACCAGTGTTCGCGTTTGTTCTGTTATTTTCCACTGCGTAACTGCTCTGTCTTTCCGAAAATTTTATAACGATATTCACCCACCCCCTCTATCATTTTCTCCGATCCAACACCGTGGGCCTTGGAGTAGGAGCCAACCGCGACTCCGAACCAAGTAAAAATGAAATCGTGTTAGCGATCGATTTTACTATTTTCGCTACGTAATTGCTCTCTTTGTCCGAAAATTTTTACGATTGATATTCACCCCCCCCTCTATCGATTCATTACAATCCCTCAAGTGGTATCAGAGCGGGTGGCTCAAACTTTGTGCAACCACCAGTTTGAGAATTTTTTTTCCTGATTTATGAATTTTCTCGTTAATCGAGGTTGGTGCAACACCACTCGATCTGTTTCCGCTATAAAAATTTTTCCCGCACTACTAATCCAAGACTCAGTCTTGGAACAAGTTCTTTTTGTTAATTCTTTTTCAGAAAATTTTAATGGCCATGCAAGAGGGATACAGCACTGCCAGACCCCCTCTTTTTAGTGGAGAATATTTCTCCTACTGGAAAAGCAGGCTGGAAGTCCACCTGAAAACTCAGGTGGGAATGAGGATAATTATCCAGTATGGGCTGGAAATTCCTAAAAATGCACAAGGCGTGGTGCAACACTATACCGAGTGGGATGGCCCACTAAAGAAGAAAATTGAGGCCGACGCAAACTTTGCAATGCGGCTTAACAAAAGAGGAGTTGAACCAGGTAGGACCCTTCAATAGCCCGAAGGAGCTTTGGAACAAGCTGATCGAGCTACATGAAGGTACTTCCGACACGAGGATCGGCAAAAGAGATCTGTTGCTTAACAGACTCTACACAATCAAGATGCACGACGGCGAGACTGCAGCCCAACTCCATGCCAGAATCCAGGAGCTGATGAACGGACTGCACACGATAGGTCACAAGGTTGAAAACCGTGACCTGATAAGGTATACTTTAAATTCTTTTCCTAGAAACTCACTGTGGATGTCTATGGTGGATGCTTACAAATTTTTAAGGAATTTATCTAAAATTAAGCTAGATTAGTTGTTTTCTGAATTAGAACTACACGAACAAACTAACACTACCTTGATCGAGAAAGGTATAGCTTTTGTTGCAGGAAAATCTCAAGAAAAAGCTCCCAAAAAGAAGCCTCAACCAACACCCGAGTCCGACTCAGACTCGGAATCATAAGATAGTGATGGGGATCGACCCAAGTTGGTTCGGCTAGCTCGGGATTACTACAAAGAACTAAAGTACCAAACAAGCAAGAAGGAATCAAGCCGAAGAAAGGAAGATCCAGCAAAACCTTCAACGAGCTCGAAGAGCATGACCAACGTTACTTGCTACGAATGCAACAAAAAGTGACACTTAAAATTAGAGTGCCCCAACCTGAAGGAAACCAAGAATGCGCGCAGGAAGAAGGCTCTTCAAGCCACCTGGGACGAATCATCTTCCGAAGAAGAAGAAGAAGTCCCGCATGCGAATCTACTCGCCCTAACCACCTCGGAAGACGTCGACTCCGGATCAGAATCGAAACCAGATGACGGAAGACTCACAATCTTGGAGAACGGGCAAATCACTGTAAGAGGTTACTCAGAATATGAATTATTGAAATTAATTTCTTACTTGTCTCGTAACTTAGCAAAAGCCAAAATCCGGGTTGAATCCCTATGACAAGAAGTAAAACTCCTGAAAGAGGAGGTCAACTCGAGGTCCTTGACCGAGCAAATTCAGGAAGGAAACTCAACTCAAGTCCAAAAACTTGAGGAAGAGAATTCCTCCCTAAAAACTCAAGTCAGAGAGCTCAGAGTTGCCTTGGAACGATTTACTTCAGGTTCCAAGGGTCTTAACATGATCCTTAGAAAGTAGAAGTCCGTACTCAATCAATCCGGACTCGGTTATCGAACCAAGTCAAGACAACATTCATATTATTCTGTATTGAACCAACCTAGAACCCTAGTCCAAGCATGGGTCCCCAAGCTCTGTTTAAACAAACAAGCTGGACCAAGCCAGTATTGGATCCCCAAGGACAACATTCACATCTTGCCTAACCCTTATCGAGGCTATAGTCCAGGGGGAACCAATATAAAAACCATATTTATAGTTAGATAATTGTTAGCTTGCTTGTCTATTTTCTTTATACAATTTTTAATTATCACGCTTAGATTTAGGACTGGTTAGATTAAGGACGAAAGACTTAACTGAAATTTGAACAACATAGTATTGGGTGGAGGTGAGATGATAGCACGTTAGGGAAGCCCTTCTAATAAGGTCAAGTAAGGTAAGGCGTACCCTACTTGGTCTGTTTAGTCTGGTGGAACTAGCCAAAGCTACCGATCCAAGACCCAAACTAGTTAGACTAGAATTTTTCAAAAAGTCATTTTGAAAATGAAATTTCGTTAAAAGGCTTTGTCAAGGAAATGGTTGTTGCTCCAATAAGGCTACGGCCAAAGAAGGACCCTGTGCCTCGCCAAAACCTGGAAGCCAATTTTCAAAATTCAAATTCAAGTTACTATTTGTTAAATTTAAATCTGACATAAATTTCAATTAATCTTAGATTCAACACATTTTTCAAAGTCAATAAACTTAACCTTATAAAATTTTCAAAATTAATTCAATGTCTTCAAAATTAACCATGTTTTTCAAAATTAAAATATTTATTTTTGAAAACCTGTCTCACAAAACTCATAAGGTTAACATGTTTGATAACGC
The DNA here is from genome assembly GCA_024364735.1 of Boesenbergia rotunda. NCBI lineage: Eukaryota > Viridiplantae > Streptophyta > Magnoliopsida > Zingiberales > Zingiberaceae > Boesenbergia > Boesenbergia rotunda. The sequence continues at coordinate 35,651 of JAGFNQ010004957.1, forward strand.
TAGACTAGGTGAGACAGACTAGGCTGTGAAATTCAATTTAGGCTATCCCTAACTCTAATGGATCCAAATCAACAAGTACTTTATATGTAAGAACATAAATATTTGGACCAGTGGATGTTGGATAACGGATGCTCCAAACACATGACTGGAGACAAATTGAAATTCACCAAAATCAAGTTCAAGAACTTAGGCTCAGTAGCATTTGGCAACAATGCTACACTCAAAGTAATTGGGTCAGGTAACATTGAACTTAAATCTAATTTTGTTATTAAGAAAGTACTCTTGGTTGAAAATTTTAAGTTCAATTTGCTTAGTATTAGTCAGCTCTGTGATACTGGTTACATAGTTACTTTCACCAACTCTGACTGCCTGATTAGGAACCTCGAAGACTCAGAAATAATGCTTAAGGGTACTAGGAAAAACAACGTTTACACTATTAATCTACCCTTAATACCAAAATGCTTCTTGACTCAATTAGAAGAATCCAACCTGTGGCATAGGAGACTATGTCACACTCATGTTAAACTAATTTCTAAAATTACTCAACTTGGTTTAATTAAAGGTGTACCAAAAATCAAGAATTTTGAAAACACAATCTATAATTCATGTAAACAAGGTAAACAAACTAAGTCTACTCATAAACCAATTCAATCAGACTTAACCCAAACCACACTTGAGCTCCTGCACGTTGACCTAATTGATTCACATGGAGCCAAGTCACTAAGCAGGAATCGGTACTACTTAGTAATTATCGATGATTACTCTAGATTTACCTGGGTTAGGTTCCTGAAAACTAAGGATGAAACCTTGAATCTATTTATCGACTTATGCAAAATAATTGAAAACCAAAATGATACTAAGATTAAGAGACTTACGAGTGATCACGGGGGAGAGTTTGAAAATCAAAGGTTTGAGAAATTTTGCAAAACCAATGGGTATATTCATGAGTTTTCCTGTCCTAGAACCCCCCAACAAAATGAGATAATGGAGAGAAAAAATATAACCCTTCAGGAATCCGCTAGGACCATGTTGAATGAATATAACCTAGCTAACCATTTTTGGGCAAAAGTAGTAGGTACGGCATGCTACATCCAAAATAGGGTCCTAATTAACAAAAGGCATAATAAAATCCCTTATGAACTATATTATCATAGAATGCCTAACCTACACTACCTAAGGGTCTTTGGGTGCAAAGTCCATATCCTGAACACTAAGGACTACCTAGGTAAGTTTCAATCTAAGTCAACCCCAGGGACCTTCTTAGGATATTTAACAACTAGTAGGGCCTATAGGGTTTATAATAAACAAACTCACAAAATTGAAGAAACTACTAACTTAATTTTTGATGAGGAAATTGAACCAAAAACTAATAATCAAAACTTGAACCAATCAAATATTAATTAGGAAGACAGTGAACCAACAATTGAACCAACAATTGAACCAACAATTGAACCACGATTGAACATCTAAATGAACTAACCCTTGAACCAACTACTGTGATATCAACTGAACCAATAATTGAACCGACCCAAGTAGTTGAACAACACTGAACCGAACCGTCCAGCCAGACCTAAGGCTGAACCTAGTTCTAGAAGAACCAAGAAACCCAGACTTAATCACCCTTCTGATCAAATTATGGGTGATCCAACCTTAGGAGTCAGAACTAGGTCTTCCTATAGAAATCTTAGTTAAATCACATTAATTTAAAAAATTGAACCTAAGACTATAGAGGAAGACCTACCTGACCCTGATTGGATTATAGTTATACAAGAGGAGTTAGCCCAATTTGAAAGAAACCAAGTCTGGGAACTAGTACCTAAGCCTGAGGGAAAATCTATTATAGATACTAAATGGGTATTTAGAAACAAACTAAATGATCAAGAGAAAATTATTAGAAATAAAGCCCGCTTAGTAGCTAAAGGGTTTAGTCAGGTCGAAGGGTTAAACTATGATGAAACCTATGCCCCAGTAGCCAGACTTGAGTCAATTAGAATGTTGTTAGCCGTTGCAGCCCATAAAGGGATTACGCTATATCAGATGGATGTCAAGTCTGCCTTTTTAAATGGGTTTATTAAAGAAGAAGTTTATATAGAACAACCCCCAGGATTTGAGGACCTAGAAAAACCTGACTATGTTTTTAAACTTAGAAAAGCATTTTATGGATTGAAACAAGCACCTAGGGCATGGTATGAATGACTATCAACCTATCTAATTTCTAAGGAATTTAACCAAGGTCAAATTGTCTCCACACTTTTTGTTAAAACCTTAGAAAAAGATATTTTTATTGCACAAATTTATGTTGATGATATAATTTTTGGATCCACCAACTCTAACTTTCTAAAAGAATTTATAAAAATAATGGAAAGTGAATTCGAAATGAGCTTGGTAGGTGAGCTCAATTTTTTCTTAGGATTACAAATTAAACATACTAAAGATGGTAATTATGTTCACCAATCCATGTATGCTAAAGAGTTTATAAAGAAATTCAAAATGGATAATTCCAAAAGCTTAAGTACCCCTATGTCTACAAATGTCAAAATTGATAATGACCCTGAAGGTAAGCCTGTAGATCTTAAGTTATACCGAAGCATGAATGGTAGTCTACTTGTTGGTGTAGGAAGCACCATATCGAACCTTGTTTTGATATTGGCAAAGGATTCAAAGTTAAGCACTATTTGTGATCTAATGTGTTCACTGAGTGTGCAGAAAGAAGTCCTGGCGAAGGATTGCCAGGCACCTAGCGAAGGGATGCTAGGAGTTGAAGTCCTGGAGAAGGACTGCCAGGCACCTAGTGAATGGCTGCTAGGAGTTGAAGTCCTGGCGAAGGACTGCCAGACACTTAGCGAAGGGCTGCTAGGAGTTGAAGATCTGGCGAAAGACTGCTTGTCACCGAAGCCCTAGCGAAGGACTGTTAGGCACCTGGCAAAGGACTGCTAGGAACCGAAGACCTGGCGAAGGACAGCTAGGCACCTGGCGAAGGACTGCTGAGCGAAAGTCCAACCGGAGGAGCCGATTGGCAAAAGGTAAACTCTCCTGAGAGGAGTAGGTGAGGGCGCGTTCCCCATCTAGGGAACAATAGGCGTCGGTTCGACCTAGGGTTCCATTTAGGAGACCCGAAGTCAGAACCAAGACAGCTACGACTGTAAGAAATTATCTAACACTCTTACTTTGTTGTTTTGGAACTAACCCTGGATGCAGGACTGAAGGAACGAGTTTCTGCAGCTCAGAACGCCCCAAAGGAGAGGGGCAGCAGCTGAGCAGGGCGCCCTGGAGGTCCCGGGCGCCCCCAAGGGAAAAGCAAAGCAACCAAGCAAGGAGTTGCCTCGAAACTGCTCTAAGCAGGGCGCCCTGGAGGTCCTGGGCGCCCTGAGTCAAAACCAAGAAATGAGCCGAAGCAAAGAAGAAACCGTGAAGCCTATTGACCGAGTCAAGAAGGGCGCCCCCAGTGTCCCGGGCACCCCCGTCGACTCCGAGCTCTATGTTAAAGGGATAAGCTTTGACCGAGTCTCGGATAGGGGTTTGCGGATCAAGAGGCACGTGGAGGGCGCCCCCAACGTCCAGGGCACCCCCAGGAGTGCTATAAAAGGGATTCGACCCCCAAGGCTTCAATACACAATTCTCGAACGTCTAAACGCTCTTCGCTCAATCACTCTGCTCTGGAAACTTCTGATCTCGAGGTTCTAGTGCCGACGATGACCCTACGCACCGAAGTACGATCCACACCGGGCGTCGGTAATGAAGAGTTAAATTATTCCTTTGACTGCAATACTACTGTACAATTCTCTGTAAACCTTTGCGTATTATAGAATTGCCCGCAGTAAACGGTCAAGGACCGTGGGCCTTGGAGTAGGAGCCGACCACGACTCCGAACCAAGTAAATCCTTGTGTTCGTGATTTTTTTTGTGTTAATTTTCCGTTGTGCATTCTCTCTCTCATCCGAAACGGTTTTACGATATTCACCCCCGCTCTATCGTATTCTCTCGATCCAACAAGTGGTATTAGAGCGGGGTAGCTCAAATTTGGTGCAACCACCAATTTGAGAGTTTTTCGGATTTACGAATTTTTTTCATTTTATTTCTTTTCTTTTTCGTTAATCGAGGTTGGTGCAACACAACTCGATCTTTTTCGCCTTGTATTTCAAATAAATAATATCTGTGGGTGAGTTTAAAATATTCTTACGCCTTTTTCAATTTTGAATTCTCATTTTTTCACCATAAGTCAGAATTGATAAAACAATTAATTTTTGAAAATTTATCATAAATTTTTTTTACAATTATTTTAATATTTTTTTCTCGAAATTCGTGCTACCTTAATTCGAGCAAATTTTTATCACAACATTGAATTCTTATTTTGTTCAGAATTAACAAAAGTAACATTTTCTAGAAACTTGTAACAAACTTTTTATTATTATTTTTATCATTCCGCCTCGAAATTCGTGCAATAGTTATTTTGGGCTATTTTTTTCCCCTTCTCCCGCACTACTAATCCAAGACCAAGTCTTGATACATTTCTAGTTTTTCTGTTTGTGTGCAAGGTTTATATTAAATGGCCAATCAAGAATGGAATATCATTCGTCCACCGCTATTCTCCGGCGAGAACTTCAATCTCTGGAAGGGTCTAATGGAGTCTCATTTGAAAGTTAATATGGATTTATGGATGATAATCCAAATGGGATTTAGATTCCCCACAGAAGATGGGATAACACTCGCCTGGGATAAATTTGACGAACCAACTCTGAGGATGTTCAAGACAGATGCAAAGGCAACTGCAATCCTACAATGCGGCCTAACAAAAGAAGTATTCAAGCAGATTGGATCATTTGAATGTGCTAAAGAGATGTGGGAAAAACTGATTAACCTACATGAAGAGACTTACAACATCGAGGTCTGTGAAGGAAAGATGTTCGAATCATTGGACGAATTAAATGAAGAAGAAGATCACTTAAGTTATCTTGCACTCTTGGTCCAAGCACAGACAGCCGAGTCAGAGTCTGAACCCAAATCCAAAATCAAAATCGAACCAAAATCAGACGACGAATTGACTGAGATGGTAACCGATTTCAAATTCTTTTCAAAATTAGAATTAAATAATCAAGCAAATACTGTAATGGTCGAGGAAGGTGTAAATTCTATTGCAGGGAAAACGCCAAGAGAACCCCCAAAGAAGAAGCTTCAACCTGTACCCGAGTCCGACTCAAACTTGGAATCAGAAGACAATAAAGGAGATCGACCCAAACTAGTCCGATTAGCTCGTGATCATTACAAGAGTACTGGACAAACGATCGGGAAAGGTAAGTTTTCAATATTTGAAAATCCATTATTTATCTCAAATAACTTGATTAATTCGTATAAATTAGTTAAGGTTAATACATTAGAAAACTTAATTCACAACCATGTTGATTTTAAAAAAACCAGAGTTTTACTTCAATTATGATATAACTTAGATCATTTTTGACATGTTTATTTTTTTTTTGCTTAGAATTAAGATTGATTAGTTTAAGGACTAAAGAGTTACTTAAAACTTGAAAACCTAGTATTGGGAGGAGGTGAGATGATAGTACGTTAGGGAAACCTTTCTAATAAGGTCAAGTATACTCTACTTGGTCTGTTTAGTCTGGTGAAACTAGCCGAAACTACCGATCCAAGACTCAAACTAGTTAGACCAAAATCTTTCAAGGAGTAACTTGAAGATGAATTTTCTATAAAAGGCTTTGTCAAGGAAAGGGTTGATGATCCAATAAGGCTACGGCCAAAGAAGGCCTAGTGTCTCGCCAAGACCTGGAAGTCAATTATAGAAAATCAAATTCACCTTAATATTGTCAGATTTGAATCTAACATAAATTTTAAGTAAATCTTAGATTCATAACAAATGTTTTAAAATTAATAAAATTAACCATTTTTAATTAAAATATTTATCTCACAAAACCCATAAGGTTAACATTTTTGATCACGTAGAACTAGGTGAGATATCTAGGACCTAAGAATATATGGCACTATCCTTTTAATACAACTCAAAGTACTTTCAAAAGTTATTCAAAATTATCTCTATTTTTCAAATTAATTCAGTTTACTATACCCTACTTTTTCATCTCTAACATTTTTTTTTAAATATTGAATTTCATGTTAAATATCACAATAGACTCGTTTTAAATAGAATTTAGGACTTGTTTGATTTAGTTATTTGATTGGTCAAACATAGTCAACTGAGTCAAACCTGGTCAACACAGTCAACCCTAGTTAACATAGTCAAACTGAATAACTCTAAAGTCCCCTAAGGCATTAGATTGAGTTAAACGGTACAGGGGGAGTGGTTTATTCTTTTTAATTTTCTTTCAAAATATCTTTGAAAAATTATTATCATTTCAAAATGATTTTCGAAAACTGTGCTATCAATCCAAATTGTGTTTTCAAAAATCAATCTCCTTGAAAATTATCATACTCAAAAGGTTGTTCAAAATTGTTCCTTTAATTTTGACAAACCCTAAGACTCAGAGGAGGATTAACTTATGGTCAACAAGCCTCCTAGGACTGTGTCAGATTTAGGGGGAGTTCAAATTAAAAGAAGAAGTTTAAATGCCTTCAAATAATCACTATATTTCTCAAAAATTGTGCTTTACAAAAATCATTATCATTTCAAAATGTTTTTCGAAAACGGGGCTTATGCTTTAAAATTATTTTCATTTCAAATTGAATTTTCTAAAATGATATTACCATACTGTTATTCAAAACTATTCTTTTGATTTTAATAAACCCTAAAGACACAAAGGAAGGTCCACTTCACGATCTACAAGGACTCCTAGGATGTGTCAAATTTAGGGGAAGTCTAAATCAAAAGAAGACTTTTTGACAAGTTGTTTTTGCAATTACTTGTTTTAAATTATTAAATAATTCTTGTGGTTTGAACCAACCCTAAAGACTCAGAGGAAGAGTACTTGTGGTCAACAAGCTTCCTAGGACTGGGTCAAGTTTAGGAGGAGGTCAAACTGAAGGATTGCTACTTTCAAAATAATATGTTTTCATGTACTGCATTATTTAAATCCGTCTGAAAACATAAGGGAGATTGCTTAAATACTTTCATTTTTTTAAAATACTTATGGAAAACAATATTTACTTGAGTTTGAAGAATTTCCAGGACACATAGGAAAATATTCTTGTAGTCAACAAGGTTTCCTAGGATTGTGTCATACTGGAAAAGAAACCAAGTCAAGTAAAATATTATCTTTTGAAAATAAGATTTTTTTTCAAAAGAACTTATACCTCTCAAATTCATAAAATTTTTCAAAGTACTTGTTTCTTTTAAGCATTTGCATTTTTCAAGATATTCAAAACAAGTAAACTTATTGATTAATTTTTTTTAATTATCATGCATGGACTCAATAAAAATATACACTTGACTCAGGTTCCGTTTTTTTTTTATCATCAATTCTTCAAAATTGGGTTATTTAGAAATTATCATAATTTTTGACATTATTCTCTCACACAAATATTTATGTTTTCAAAACTCATAAGCTCTGATACACAAATTTTAAATGTCCTTCAAAATATATTCCTCAAGAGTTCTTTATTGATATATGGCCAAGGGGGAGAGTAGAAAAAGTGAAAATTAAATTCCTCCTTAAACTTTTTCCCTTTTTCAAAGAAAATTTATCTTAGAAATGGTCTAAAACATAAGGAGAATAATTTCACATTAAGGGGGAGAGAAAGGAATTTTTTTTAATTTTTATCTCTTTTTCAAAAAAAGTGCTTCAAAATTTTCTAAGTATGTCTAAATGTCTCAAATGTTTTTAAGTACATGTTTTTTCTAAGTAAAATTTTTCTTAGTAAACAAAATTTGTCTGAGCAAATACTTTTTGAAAATTTTGGCAAATATTTCTAAGTAAAGTTTTTTTTGGTGAAAAACTTGTCTAGAAATTTCTAAAAGATTTTGTTTTTCAAAATACACAAAGTATTTCCAAGCACACTCTTCTAAGTATGCAAATTCTTTTAAAACAATTTCTCCCAATTCTCAAAGTGGAAACATTTTAAGGGAAATTTGGCTTCAAAATCATGCCTAAGTAAATTTGTTTTGCAAAGCCTTGTAAGTAAAAGTTTTTTTTAAAACAAAACTTAGGCTTGTTTTTCAAAATAGAAAATTGTCTAAGTGCGAAATGAAAACACTTTGTCAAAAAACTTAGAAGTTTTACAAAAACTCAAAACTCTCTATCCGAAACCTTGTTCGCCCATGTATTGTTTTTGATATATGTCAAAGGGGGAGGAAAGGTCAAAGTTAAGTATTTGACAAGTATTCAGGATTTTAGGGGGAGTATGAGAATTAAAATTTTTTTTCAAATCTATTCTGTTCTTTGTTAGTAATATGAGAGAAGTGTCCTAAGGCAATCGTCATATGATTGTAATCATTTATTTTAATAAATGAATATTCACTATTTGAGTATACATGTCTGTGTATTTGATTGAGATCTTAAACTCATTTACTGAATGTCCACAATACAATTCACAGCATGAGACAATTTGTGATGAATTCACAACTAGTGATTATCTCTACATGTGCAATTATGAAGTATTGAAATTGTCCCTAGTCGATGAATTAATAGATACGGACGCTATCAATTCTATTGAGACTAGCATGGGTTATTCTCTAATCAGCTGATTCTCACTGGCTGGTGACATTGGGATGTCCGGAGATAAACATGAATGCTAGTTAAGGAAACTAGTTTATTGGAGTGACTGGCTGTAAAACTTCATATGGTAATCTACATATAGATATATCAATGAAGTTCTTACTGCAGCTTAAGTGCAATGTTCCTTTGACTTCCGGGGTTCAAGTCATCTTGGTCATGAAGACTTATACTTTAACATCTTAAGCAAGCATCCCCAAGGAGGTGTGGACCCAGGATGATTGGGTATAAGCCGAAGTGCCTGAAGATGTTTGAACAGCCTACAAAGGATTCACCACTCCTTGCGAGGAGAGGTATACCCAAGGCCTATCGTCGGATTATTACTCGAAGCCTCTGGCCAAAGCATCACATGATCAGAGTATGAATATCTCAGATACATGAGAGTAATTAGAATCCGTAGGACGAGAAAATGATACTTGGGCTAGGTGTGACATAGTCAGCCTAGTGGGGACTACCACACATTGACCATGTCCTGAACCAAGTGGGTATAAGATGGTGAAGGGAATGGGGCACGATTCATTATAGCTACTGAAGGGTTTCAGAATCATTTCTGAGGTCAACCGTTGATCTTTCAATTAATTGGGGATCATGATGTACTACTAGGTGCCACTCATGATCTTTTTATAATTAATTAGTTAATTATGGACGACCAACATAAATTGAAAGCCTATTTGGTCACACGCATAACGAGTAATTCGAAGGATTTAAAACGAGTTGAGAATTGGATTCTCCAATCAAGATAGACTAATTTTGGTAAGTCCAAACAATAGTCAAAACTGAATTTATTTCAGACGCATCGGAAGCATAGAATGGCTAAGTCTTTTAAAGACTTAATGGGTGAATTAAATAAGTTTAATTCATTAAGGGATTTGATCCAAGGTGGTATGGTTTATTATAAGCTTAAAATAATCCATGGGATTATTTTATCATGAATTAAAATAAACCAAAGAGTTGGTTTGTTTTATAAAAAAATTTATAATAAATCAAAGATGACAAAATTTAATTCTTTGGTGGGTTTTGAACCATGGACCTATGGTTTGGATAAAATCTTAGCCAACCACTTGAGATGAGATCTCTTGTATATAAATTTCGGCCACCACAAGTAGATAAGGCTATTTTGGTTTATTTTATAAAATAGACCAAAGGTTGGTTTATTTTATAAAAGGTTATATAAATTTTATATATATAAATTTTTATATAATGAACCAATGGTTGGTTTGTTTTATAAATTTTATATAATCATGCCAAAAGAAAGAGAGCCTTGATTATGGATTGATTGAGAAATTATTCCATAATCAAGGAGAGGAGGCTTGATCATGAGAGCCTTGATTATGGATTGATTGAGAAATTATTCCATAATCAAGGAGAGGTTTGCTTGGGAATTAAGAAACCTCTCCCTATATAAAGGACCCAAGGGGTGCCTCGGTAGATGATCCATCCAAGAATTGCTTGGGCTCTCTCCTCTTCTTCTCTCCCTCTCTCTTGGTCGGCCACAGGCCCTCCCCTCCCTCTTCTTGCCGTGAGCACAAGGAGAATCACCGAGGCGACGAAGTTCTTCCGTGGGACGATCTTCCTCTTCGGCCATCATCACCTTGGGATTGGGCGCAAGTCACCTTCCTCCTTCTCGTCGGAATTGTGATTCCGGCCGACCTTGGTGGTGAGTCTTTCGATTTGATTACTCTCTCGGTTTTCGTCGTGTTCACGGAGAATCTAGTAGCTCTCGTGAACACGAAACTCGTGGCTTAGCGAAGTCATCCCGACGATACTCGGCGTGGATACGAATAGAGGCGGAGCTTTCAAGGGACGCTAACGGTTGGATCTCGTCCCTTCTTCCAAGTTACGCAAGGTATTTCGTAAAGTAATTTCCTTTTCTGCAAAAATTTAATATTACGATTATGTGAACACATTGCATGCTTAGGATATGTATTAGAATAATTTAGGAAATTATTCATGCTTTTGTTTCCGCTGTATGTAATTATGTAACAATTACAATACGTGTCCGCGTCGGCATGCACCCGGTCCCAACAGTGGTATCAGAGCCGGTTAGTGTTCGACATAATCATATAATTATTTTGCGGAAAACTTTGTCATGATCTTAATTTTGGAAAATTTTCTAATTATGGTAAATTTTAGATTTAGGAATTTCAAGGTTTGGAAATCCTCATGAAATTTCGCAAACTTTTGAAATATCCCTATTTCTGAAATTTTATGATAATTGTGAAAGCTTTCCATTTTTGGAAACTTTCCAATTTTGGAAATTTCCTATTTTGGAAATACGTAAGTTTTCTTTGTACCAGAAACTTATAATTAATCTGAAAATTTTATTTTTGGAAACTTTCCATTTATGGAAAGCTCGCAATTTTGGGCACTTTCTTTCGAGAAAGTCTAGACAAATTATGGAATATTAATTGGCATTTAAATTTATAATTGGAAATTAAATTATTTACAAAATTCTTTATTTTGGATTAAGCCTCGGGGAGCCGTCCAATTTAATGTTAGTTATAATTAAATTTCCTAAATTTAATTTAAATTGTCAAATGTTTAATTTGGATTGAGCCTCGAGGAGCCGTCCAAATTATATTATCAATAAATTCTTATTTTGGATTGAGCCTCGGGGAGTCGTCCAAATTAAGTTATTTATTGATATTAATTATCCATAAATAAAATATGTGATCAAATCTTGGAAATTTTTGAGGTGATTCTCAAATGATAATTTCCTTATTTGATTTATGAGGTGATGCTCTTACATATTATTGTCTCCAAAATTAATTAGGAAAATTGTTTCCTATAGAGTATATTTCCTTAAATAAGATTTTCATGAAAATAATATGTGGTTGAATTAAGGGAATCTGTCTCTTAATTTAATAAGATTTGATTTAGAGAAATCAAAGTCTTAAACATATTATTTCCGAAATTGATTATGACAATTTAGGAAATTATTTCCCAAAATAATTCCTTGAATAAAGTATGAATTAGAATTAGGAAATCCGGTTCCTAATTCAATTAATGAGACTTGATAAATTAAGTCACATACATACTTTATTAAGGAAATCGTTAGAACATGACATAATTATATGTCATGAATATGCATAAAAGAAAAAGATGAGACCCAAAACCCCTTACAAAATATTAAGGCCAACACCTTCCATTAATATGGTTAGAACCGAAGTTTTGTTTCTCGTTTGGGTTGATGGACACATCCATGCTCGGCTTGAACCTCAACATGTTCAAACCATGGAATTAGTTTATGATTAATATATTTGGAGTCAGAGGTCAATCCTTAGTTTTGGTTGTTGGACACATCCAAGCCTGACTAAACGGTTGAATGAGCTCCAACCATATTAAAACTATTTCTTGATTAATGGGTCAGCCTTAAGCTTGGAGCATCGATTTGTTGTGCCACAGCCAAGGTCGATATAAAGAGAGGTGCAGTTGGGTGCTATGTATAATGTTGCATACTTGTTAATGAGTTAACAACCCAATGATTTATGTAAACATTCAATTAGTTGATAGCATAATGTGATAGTTACATATGTGTGATATGTAATCGGTATAAATACCTACCTTCATAGCTAAAAATAACTTGATGCTCCAGCCATGGTTGTTCTTATCTATGGTTGGATATCAACCTATTTGGAGATGTTCCTACGATCTCCCGAATTGATAAAAAGGGTTATTCAATTCAAAAAATAAATAGGATTTAATGAATGTATATTGATGCATTCTTTATCATTCTCATCACATAACCTCAATTTGTATTTCTAGGATAATCACCTGATCAAATCTTCTCTGAATTTGCGTTCCATTTTGGACACCAATAAGTTAACTAAGGACAAAAGGATTGAAAAGGCACCAAAAGGCACTTGCCATCACTGTGGCAAGGACGGTCACTGGCTAAGAAACTGCAAGGTTTATCTTGAGTCCTTGAAGAAGAAGGCATCCGATGCCCCATCCTCTTCAGGCATCTTCGTTATTGAATGTCACTCTATTTCCTCGTACACCTGGGTACTTGATACTGGGTGTAACTCACATATATGTAATGACATACAGGGGCTAAGGAATAGAAGAAGACTCGTCAAGGGAGAAGCGAATGTGCGAGTTGGAAATGGATCAAAGATTGCTGCTATTTCCATCGGAACATATTTGCTGAAGCTCCCTACTGGACTTGTCTTAGAATTGGATAATTGTTATTTTGTTCCTTCGTTAATAAAGAACATTGTATCTATTTCATGCTTGAATGAAAAGGGTTACCATTTAACTTTTAGTAACAATTGTTGTTACATAACTTTAAATGGTGTTCTTTATGGGACCGGAACATTATGCAATGGTATCTACACGTTAGATTTATCCGGTGACGTTTTCAATATCGAAGTTAGCAACAACGTGCTCGAATAGATTAATCAAAA
>JAGFNQ010004957.1:50270-84365 GCA_024364735.1 Boesenbergia rotunda
GAATTCTTTTCAAAATTTGAATTAAATAATCAAACAGATATTGTAATGGTCGAGGAAGGTATAAATTCCATTGCAGGGAAAACTCCAAAAGAACCACCAAAGAAAAAGCTTCAACCAGTACCCGAGTACGACTCAGACAAGGAATCAGAAGATGAGTCTAAATCCGAGGCGGCAAGAATCAAGGGGGAGATTCCCAATAAGGAACCAAAAGGTAAAAGTGTAAGATCAGATTTTAAAAATCATGTAATTTGTTACACATACAGGGAGAGAGGGCACTACCAAAGTGAGTGTCCTAAGATTCAAACGAAGGGACCTGTTCCAAAAGCACGAAGGGACAAAAGTCGCATCCAATGCTTCAAGTGCCAGGAGTTCGGGCATTACCAACGTGAATGCACAGATAAAAGAGCTACCAAGAATGCCGGATAAACGATCGACAAAGGTAAATTTACAATATTTGAAAATCCATTATTTACCTTGAATAATGTGATTAATTCATGTAACTTAATTAAAGCAAACTTCAGAAAATTGAAACAAGAAAACGAAACCCAAAAACATAAGATCAATAAGTTAGAAAATTTAATTCATAATCTTGCTGATTTCGAAAATCCGGAGTATTACTCCAATAGTGACCTTACTTAGATAATTGCTTGTTTTAATTATGTGTTTCTTTTTCTTTTTGTTTTTTTTTGCTTAGAATTAGGACTGGATAGTTTAAGGACTGAACCAACTTAACTGAAATTTGAACAACATAGTATTGGGTGGAGGTGAGATGATAGTACGTTAGGGAAACCAATTCTAATAAGGTCAAGTCTACTTGGTCTCTTTAGACTGGTGAAACTAGCCGAAGCTACCGATCCAAGACCCAAACTAGTTAGACCAGAAATTTTTCAAAGAATAATTTTGAAGATGAAATTTCACTAAAAGGCTTTGTCTAGGAAAGGTGGATGATCCCATAAGGCTACGGCCAAAGAAGGCCTTAGTGGCCTCGCCAAGACCTGGAAGCCAATTTTGAAATTCAAATTCAATTTACTCTTTGTTAAATTCGAATCTAACACAAATTTTCAGTTAATTTTAGATTCAAATATCTCTTTTTCAAATAAATTTAAATTGTGTTTAAAAATTAATTTAACTTTTCAAAATTAATCATGGCCTTTTCAAAATAAATCCTTCTATTTAAAATATGCATCTCACAAAACAGTTAAAGGATATCCTGTTTTGTCACTTAGAAATGGGTGAGATGTTAGGACCTAAAAGTTTGATTCCAACCCAACCAAATTCAAATTAATCAAACTCAAATTAAATCAATTAATTTCAATTAAATCTTAATAACTTCAATTAAATCTTAATTAAATCTTAATTAAGTCAATTAAATTCAATTAAATCTTAATTAAGTCAATTAAATTTAATTAGATATTAATTAAATTCAACTTAATTATTGTCAATAATTTATTTTCAAAATTAAAATATTTGTCTCACACAACCCATAAGGTTAACATGCTTGACCACGTAGAACTAGGTGAGACATCTAGGACCTAAAAGCAAAAATATCCTTTCAAAATATATATATATATTTTCAAAAGTTAATCAAAATTATCTCTATTTTTTAAAATTAATTCAGTTTGCTGTACCCTATATTTTCATTTCTAACAATTTTTTATAAAAATTTTATGTTAAATATCTCAATAGACTTGTTTTAAATATAATCTAGGGCTTATTTTGTGTTAGTCATTGATTGGTCAAACTTGGTCAAAACAGTCAACCCTAGTCAACATAGTCAAACATGGATAACACTGAAGTCCCCTAGGACATTAGATTGAGTTAAATAGTAAGGGGAGTGGTTGATTCTTTTTAATTTTCTTTCAAATATCTTTGAAAAATTATTATCATTTCAAAATGGTTTTCGAAAATTGTGTTATCATACCAAATTATGTTTTTCAAAAAATCTATCTCCTTGAAAATTATCATACTCAAAAGGCATGTTCAAAATTGTTCCTTTAATTTTGACAAACCCTAAGACTAAGAGGAGGATTAACTTGTGGTCAACCAAGCCTCCAGGACTGTGTCAGATTTAAGGGAAGTTCAAATTAAAAGAAGAAGTTTTATGCCTTCAAATATCACTATATTTTTCAAAATTGTTCTTTACAAAAATCATTATCATTTCAAAATGTTTTTCAAAAAAGGGGCTTATGTTTGAAAATTATCTTCATTTCAAATTGAATTTCCTAAAATTATATTACCGTACTGATATTCAAAACTATTCTTTTGATTTTAATAAACCCTAAAGACACAGAGGAAGGTCCACTTCATGATCCATAAGGACTTCTAGGATGTGTCAAATTTAGGGGGAGTTTGAGTCAAGAGAAGAATTTTTGAAATGTGCTTTTTTGGTTATTAGACAATTCTTATAAGTTAAATCAAACCTTAAGACTCAGAGGAAGATCGCTTGTAGTCAACAAGCTTCCTACGACTGAGTCAAGTTTAGGGGGAGATTAAATTAAAAGAATTATTGAATTATATGTTTTCATGCACTGCACGTTTAAAATCCTTTTGAAAACTTAAATAATTTTCCTTCATTTTATTTTTTTTAAATTCTTTTGGAAATAGTATTTACTTGAGTTGGAGAATCTCCAGGACACTTAGGAAACTGTCCTTGTAGTTAACAAGGTTTCCCAGGATTGTGTCAGACTGGAAAAGTAACCAAAATAAGTAAAATATTATGTGTTAAAAACAATACTTTTGTAAGTGCTTTCAAAAGATAATTTTCTCTAATATTATAAAAGCACTTATAGTTTTTAATTCATAATCTTCTTATATCTTCAAAAATGCACAATATCCTTCAAAAGTATCTCTACTTTTCAAAATATAATATTTTTCAAAAGTACTAATATTTTCAAGGCAATAGTGTTCTAAGTGAATGAATTTTCCAAAAAAAAACTTGCCTACAAAAATAATTTTTTTAAATGCCTTTCAAAGTGGAGTTTTGGTGCATGTTAAGCTTTTGTTATGCTTTCAAAAATTATGCTAAGTATTTTTATGTTTTCAAAACTCATATGCTCTGATACCCAAATTTTAATTTTTTCTTAAACATATATATATATTTTTAAAGTTCCTTATTGATATATGGCTAAGGAGAAGAATTTCACATTAAGGGGGAGAGAAAAGGTTAGGAGAAAAAAAGGCTAAAATTATTTTTTTTTTCCTGTCTTTCAAAAAGTAAAGTTCTTGTCTTTCAAAGTTCAATATTTTCGAAAATTAACTTTACTTGTTTTTCAAAGCTTAAGTTTTTTTTGAAAATTAACTTTACTTGTCTTTCAAAGTTAAATATTTCTGAAAATTAACTTTACCTGCTTTTTTTTCAAAGTTTAATATTTTTGAAAATTAACAATACTTGATTTCAAAAGATTATTTTTCGAATATTAGCTTTGCTTAAGTACATCTTTTGGAAAATCAACATTACTGGCTGGTAAGAAAATTTTCTAAGTAAAAAATTCAAACTCTCTTCAAAATTTTCCAACTCCAAACATTTTCTAACTTAAAAAGCTTCTCTTGAAAATTTCTAAGTAATAAAAAATTGAATCATCTGAACTTAGAAAATTTTCTTTCAACCCCACAATTTTCTAAGTATTGGAAATTTGGCGTCAAAATTTTGCCTAAATAAAATTCCTTTTTGCAAAGCCAAGTACAAGTTATGTTACAAAATTTAGGTTTGCAAAACTTTTAAATTTTTACCTTGTTCACCTATGTTTGTTTTTGATATATGTCAAAGGGGGAGGAAAGGTCAAAGTTAAGAGTGTTATAACACTAGTATTCAGGATTTTAGGGTTTTAGGGGGAGTATAGAAATTTTTTTTACACTTATACTGTTCATACTCCTTCTTTTCTTAACTGTTATATGCTTATACTTAACTTTGAATTGTGTTGCCATAAATCAAAAAGGGGGAGATTGTTGGTGCAGGAAGCACCATATCGAACCTTGTTTTGATATTGGCAAAGGATTCAAAGTTAAGTGTTATTTGTTATCTAATATGCTCATTAAGTGTGCAGGAAACAAAGTCCTAGCGAAGGGCTGCTAGGCACCTGGCGAAGGAATGCCAGGATACAAAGCCCTAGCGAAGGGCTGCTAGGCAACTAGCGAAGGGCTGCTAGTCACCAAGTCCTAGCGAAGGGCTGCTAGGCAACTAGCGAAGGGCTGCTAGTCACCAAGTCCTAGCGAAGGGCTGCTAGGCAACTAGCGAAGGGCTGCTAGTCACCAAGTCCTAGCGAAGGACTGCTAGGCAACTAGCGAAGGGCTGCTAGTCACCAAGCCCTAGCGAAGGAATGCTAGGCACCGGGCGAAGGACAGCTCGACATCCAAGTCCTGGCAAAGGGCCGTCAGGCAAAAGTCCAACCAGAGGAACGGTTGGCATCAGGTAAATTCTCCTGAGAAGAGTAGGTGAGGACGCGTTCCCCGTCGAGGGAACAGTAGGCGTCGGTTCGACCTAGGACTCCATTTTGGAGACCAAAGTCAGAACCAAGACAGCTAATGCTGTATAAACAAATATTCTATTGCTTTATTGTGTTTTGGACTAACCCTGGATGCAGGACCAAAGGAAGAAGTGTCTGCAGCTCAGATAGCCTCAAAGGAGTGAGGTGATAGCTGAGTAGGGCGACCGGAGTATCTCGGGCGCCCCCAAGGGGCATACAAAACAAGTAAAGACAAGCTGAGTTCGAATACAGGCTGGGTCGGGCAGACCCGGGCGCCCGCGTGCTCCCGAGCGCCCGCGTTGCTCCCAGGCGCCCGCTGCGTCCCAGGCGCCCGCATCCGCACCCGCGAACCCGAACCTCTGCGAAGCCGAGAAGATAAAGTTTGACCAGTCAATCCGGGCGCCCCGAGCGCTCCGGGCACCCCGGTCAAAGCGGATCTAGAGGATCAGACGCGACCAAGACTCTGGCGGATCGGAGGCCACGTGGGGGGCGCCCCCGACGTCCCGGGCGCCCCCAGGCCCTATTTAAAGGCCCCTCGACCAAGGCTTCAGAACGAGACTTCCATTCAACGCCTCAATGCTCTTCTGCTCTCGTGACTTGCTCCGGAAACCTTCCAACACGAGCCGACGACGTCCTGCTGCTCCGAGAAATTCAATCTACTTCGGGCGTCGGTAAAGAAGAGCGTGTTTTGTTTACTGCACTTATTTCTTTTCAATCAAACTATTGTAAACTGTTTGCGCCTATATAGAATTGCCCAAAGTAAACGGTCAACGACCGTGGGCCTTGGAGTAGGAGTCGGCACAGGCTCCGAACCAAGTAAAACCTCCCGTGTTTGCGTTGTGTGTTTTTAACTTCCGCTGTGCAATTGCTCCTTACGTAAATCCAAAAATTTACCGATATTCACCCCTCCTCTATCGGTTTTCATGATCCAATAAGACATTACTAATATTCATGTGGGTATAACTATAGAATCTCAGAATGCAATATTTTTTGAAGACGTGTTCCCAAATAAGAAGGAAAACGTTCAAAATAATGACCACGGAAGTTCTAACAAAGATAATATTCCAGAACTTAGTTGTCATAAAAGGGCTATTGACGATCAAAACGAAGAGCCACGTCGGAGCAAACGGGCTAAAGTTGAGAAATCGTTCGGGCCAGATTTCATGACATTCATGTCAGAAATGGACCCAAGAACACTAAGCGAAGCTCTCTCTGATCCCGACGCCCCATTGTGGAAAGAAGCTGTCAATAGTGAAATCGAGTCCATCATGAATAACCATACTTGGGAATTAATAGACTTTCCTTCTGGTACTAAACCATTAGGTTGTAAGTGGATACTAAAACGCAAGTATAAAGTTGATGGATCGATTGACAAGTATAAGGCCAGACTTGTAGCTAAAGGGTACAAGAAAAAGGAAGGCCTTGATTACTTCGATACCTACTCACCGGTGACTAGGATTACGTCCATACAAGTGCTGATAGCTGTTGCAGCATTGTATGACCTTGAAATACACCAAATGGATATTAAGACTGTGTTCTTAAATGGTGAGTTGGAAGAAGAAATCTACATAGAGCAACCCGAGGGGTTCATAACTCTTGGAACTGAGGGAAAGGTGTGTTTACTTGTTAAGTAATTGTACGGACTTAAACAAGCGCCAAAGCAATGGCACGAAAAAATTGACAAAATAATGCTGTTAAACGAATTCAAAATAAATGAATGTGACAAATGCATTTATGTCAAAAGCACACCTAAGAGTTATGTAATCGTCTGTCTATACGTAGACGATATGCTCATAATGGGAAGTAATCATGATATCATCATGAGTACTAAGAAAATGTTGACCAATAGTTTCGACATGAAAGATATGGGTCTGGCAGATGTCATATTGGAAATTAAAATTCTTAGGACGTCCGATGGGATAGTTTTAACACAATCCTATTATGTAGAGTCAGTATTGAAAAGATTCAATACATACGATATCTCTACTGTAAAAACACCTATGGATCTAAGTCAACACTTAGCGAAAAACTATGGTGAACCCATATCGCAATTGGAATATTCCCGGATAATTGGCAGTTTGATGTATCTCACAAACTGTACTCATCCGGATATTTCTTGTGTGGTCAACAAACTGAGTCGTTTTACGAGCAATCCAAACGACACCCATTGGAAAGCACTGATGCAAGTTCTTAGATATTTAAAATATACTATGAACTACGGATTACATTACGGAAGATATCCCACAGTCTTGGAGGGATATTGTGATGCTAATTGGATCTCCGATACAAAAGACTCCTAATCCACTAGTGGATATGTATTCACGATCGGTGGGGGAGCAGTATCTTGGAAATTCACTAAGTAGACATGCATAGCTCGGTCAACAATAGAATCCGAGTTTATAGCACTTTCGAGATCAAGTATACTGCTCATCAAGAGGAATGAGATTGAAAATCTACAACTAAAAACGACTGTAGCGGTAACCTAACCTTGTTGACTGGAAATCCCAAGATCTTGGTTCAATGGGATAACGAAGTTACAGAAGTTGTGTAACAGCACAAGAGAAATAATTATCTCTACTATCCCAATCCTAGGATGATTTGGCGTTGTCCTACCACATGTAGTGAGGATAAACTTATGCTTTTAATGACTTCTATACCTTTAAGGTGGAGTATGGTAGGATACTCTTGATAGAAGTATTACCTATGTGAGTGTGAAGACAGGCCGCTTCAATGAAACACTCATGAATCCAAGATGGTGTCCATGGCCGAAACGGAACCAACCATGAGAACCAAAAGTGGGTGAGATAAGTCTCTGTGTGGGTGTTATTGTCTTAGTATACACAACAGCTGAGCAGTTCAAGATATCACGTTCACTGCGCAGCCTAGTATGCTCGATAACATTCCACTACGGAAGGTTCAAAGCCGTAAGCTATCTTTCCTGATGCATTGACTTATCGATTGGACTCTTGTAAAGTGTCAGCATGCATACATGCAAAACATGCATTAATTTTCATTCATGTGGGGGATTGTTGGATACGATTTTGTAAAACAAAATTTTGAAGCCATCAATTGTTGAAAGTCAGGTTTGACTTCAAAATCGAAATCTACGTTTCGCGTAGATAAATCTAGACTATTTATTTGCTCAAAACCGATTAAAGGTGAATGAGAAATTAATTTTTCAAGATACGCTCAAATGAACATTAAGGAAAAAATGGGGCTTTTAGTCCCACATTGCTAATCGGCGAGAGCCAGTATTTCCTTATATATGTTCTTGTGCTAATGTTGTTAATATAAAAGCACAGGAGGTCTCTACCCTTGGGTGAGCAGGTGCTCGCACCTGCGAGCCCACTACCCTCCACCCGCCACGTGCGGACGCGCGCAATGGGCGCTTTGTTGGCGTACTTTGCACTTCGCGAGGAGCATTGAGGAGCTTTAATTTATGCTCCACGTGGCGATGACGTGTCGTGATCAGGTGACACCACGTGACGATGACGTGTCATGATCAGGTGACGCCATGTGCCTTGTCGGTGTGACGTGTCGTGATCAAGTGGTGCCACGTGACATGTCGGTGATGAGGCAGTGCCTATGTGGCACACGAACAGATGGTGGCCGTCGGATCAAAGATCTGGACAGATCACAGGCAGGTGTGATCTGGAGCGTTGGATTCGAATCTGACTGTGAAGAGGGAGGATGGATCTGAGGCGTCGGATTAAATGTTCTAATCTACCGGCTGAGATCAAGATGAGATATGAAGAGTTATAACTCCTCAGATCAAGGGACGAGATTAAAAGACCTTTAAAGGGTTATACCCTTTCGTTATGAACGGTCCAGATCTGTCCGAACCAAAGGGTACTTACTTCTTCACTCAATATAAATAGATCCCTCTACTTGATCATTTCATTTATTCAAGTATTGCAATCTAAAAGTATTTGCACTCATCCATCTTCTGCATCGAGAGTCCAAAAAGCCTACGGAAAGGTTCGCCGATCTCGAAATTTGAAGTGTTACTATTCCTTGACGATATTGTTGTATCTTGGAAACGAATTGCTGCTATCCGTGAGCACCAGTAGCGGAGCAATATTGTTTTACGGAGATAGTGGCGAACACTAGCCTCGATATAAACCAATCAGTTTGCTTCTTCCAAAAGCAACCTCCTGGAAGATCCGACGGTTGTAAATCGACTAAGTCAAATATCGAGGAGATACAAAAAAGCAACCAACACCCTTTACTAAAGGAAAAACGCCATTTAGCAGTGACTAATTTTGTCGCTAACACATCTGTATTCGTCTCTATTAACATTTAGTGATGAATAATTATCATTGCTATAAGCTTGTCATAAACCATATTTAGCGATGAAAGTCAAGATTTCGTCACTATGATTAACGACATAACATAAAAACATTGCTAAGATTATCATAATCGTTGCTAAACTGGGTTATTTTTTGGGATGATTATCCGAAAATTCGTCTCTAATATTAGCGACGAATTACTATATTCCGTCGCTAAATACACTATGGTTAGTGACGAATTACTCACTATTCATCTCTAAATACAACCATGGTTAGCGACGAATTATGAGAAATTCATTGCTAAAATCAAAATTTTAGAAATTCGTCACTAGCCATATATTTTTTTAAAAAAGAATTTTATTTATTTTATATTTGTATCCTATATTACAACATTCACAACTCAACTTCACAACATTCACAAAATTTATCATCAAGTTCACAACTTTAACAACATCAAGTTCACAACTTTAACAAGTAACATAGCAAAGTTCACAACATCAAGTTCACATCATCTAATCACAACTTTAACAATAAGTGCACAACATCAAATTCTAAGGTCGAGAAGGAGGTGGAGCTGAATGGTATCAAATACAATGCAGACATCATACAGTTGAACTTCAACATCAGGTCACATTAATTCTAAATAGTACAACTCATTTGTGATTTCTAAATTTGCTAATTTTTTTTAACTTTATCATTCTATCTCTAAATTACTGTGGAAAATTTCTCTCATGATATTGCAAAAGTTGATTTGAATGAACTTTATGTGACAAAAGTTGTAGATGTTTGCTACATAAATAAATATTTAAATTACAAGTTTATAAAGAAATATAAACAATAAAGTTATATAATGTTAAAAAACTTACTTCCTATATCAGTCAACTTTTTTACAATTGTTGAAAATATATCAATGTGTTGTCTTATACAAAGTCAAAGGCAATTTCAGATTATGTTAATTGTCAAACACTCTTGCTTTTTGTGAGAAAACACTTAAATTGCGTGTTACTAGTTGAACATCTTTATTTCGTCTTGATCTACTAAATCTTGTCTCCATTTGACTCATATATAAAGAACTGAAAGTCAATGCCTCATTTACAATATACCCTCTGTAATATATCCTTCAGGTCTTGTTTTATTATGAACATATTTTTTTAGTCTCCCCAAATATTGTTCAAAGGGATACATCAATCATGATGAAACTGGTCTAGCTCACAAGGTAAATGAACTATCAAATGAACCATAATGTCAAAGAATACTGGAGGAAATATTCGTTCCATCTTACACAATAAAGACTATTTCCTCTTCCATTTTACATAAGTCAACTATATGTAAAGATCTTGTAGTTATCTTTATGAAAAATATTACATAACTCAATTAATAAACTCTAGGCACCCGGATCATTTGTAGGCTCCCGGAATGCTTGAAATCAATGGGAGCCGTTAACCGGACCGTTGCCAAGTAGATCGACTTCGACGTGTTTAGGCACTTGAAAGGTGCCACATCAACAAACGATCAGAACAAAGACGAAGGATATAAAAGGAGTCCTGAAACTCGAAATTCAACACAACACACTTGTTCTACTCATTGCATTTTTATTCTTTCTTAGTTTTGTGCTCAACTACTATAAGAGACTTTTCCGTCTCTAACTCGTGTCTAAAGAAGGAGATTTTCATAGTCTTGGACTAGCAACATCATAGTTGCAAACAAGTAAATTAGAGTCTCTTACTTTTATGTTTTTGATTAATTAATGTGTGTATATGTTTTTGATTATAGTAAGAAAAAATATCATTTGTAATTTGTAGGTCGCTATTCACCCCTCCCCTCTAGCTTTCCAAACCTCTTCGGTTGAACCAACAATTGATATCAGAGCCAAACTGCTTAGAAAGATTAACTATCAACTTAGCAATTAGGTCGGGAGGAATGGTTGGATCAAGCATCAATCCATCAAAATTTGAGGGTGAATTCATCATGTGAAAGAAAAAGGTAGAGGTATTTTTCAAAATCAATTTCGAAATTATGTTATGTATAAAATTCAATTTTGAAACACCTAGGACCGAAGATGGAGAGGAACTTGAGGAACACCAATGAACCAAAAAGATCAAGAGGAGTTTATGGCTAATGGGAAGGAGAAGTTTCACTTGCTAAGTCTACTACTAGGACAAGAATTCAACCGAATTGGCTCCTACGACTCTGCCAAAGATCTTCAAGAAATGTTCTTGGAATTCCATGAAGACATCTTGAAGGTAAAACTGACAAGATGAGATCTACCTAGAAATCAACTCAACACCTCTGACTAGAAAAGGGTGAGAAGGATGCACAACTACATGCGAAGCAAAAAGAGATAATTACCTGTCTCAACAACCTTGGAGAGATATTTCAACTTGGAATGCTCTCAAATTTGCATTAAATGCATTCCTGAGAGCTCAAGAATTGACATCAATAGTGGATTTTTATTACATCTCGAAGACCTTGGTGATAAGTACTTTAGAAAAATTATTTTTGACCTTGAAGTTACATGAATCTCAATGTGCAAGATTTATAGAGATAGAAAAGTCAAACAACAACATCACATTACAAGCCAAAAAAATGTGACTCAGATTCAGACATCTCACTTGATGAAAATGAAGAAACATATTTGATAAGAAAAATATTTTTTTTTAAATTCTAACAAGTTTGATAAGAAATAGACCTCACATCAAGGACAATTGCCCCAATCTCAAGAAAATGAATAAAAAAAAAAGCAAAGACAAGAAGCCTATACAAGATAAACACAAGAATCTTAAAGTAACTTAGGATGACTCTTCAGACGATTCAGAGGTGGAACAAATAGCGGGACTTGCACTGATGGTGAATAATCAGGAAGAAGATGACTACTCATCAACCGCATAAAGCTATAGTGTAGGAGGAGCCTCAATCCCTCAATTGTCCTCACGAGTAGACTGATGGTTAGTGTGTGAGTGTTGCAAGCATGAGGTCTGGGAGTCAAAATTTGACAAAACCAATGTGTCTGCCCTCCCCACGCACAAGCCACAATATTCTGACTAGTAGCCCCCGTAATTTACCTCCTCCATGTTAGCCTTGGGACGGATTGATGAGGGGCGCTAGGGATAAACGAATCACCATTTGCCAACAGGAGGAGCCTCAATTAATGAATCTGACACAGTAAGGTAAAACTTTTACCCTTCAGCTTTATGATGCCATTAAAATACTTTCCAGTTTATTGTGTAAATTAAAAACGGAGCACATAGAAATAAAGTTAAATTAAACTTAGAAAATAAATTAGACAATTTATGCTTAAAATAGAATATGAGAGATTATCAAATGAAAACTTAAGATTAGGGCACCAAATAAATTCATGAAAACTAAGTGTAGAAAAATTTTCAATTGGTTAAGATAATTTGAATTTATTAAAGAACCGAAGAACATAAGTTAGAAGAGTAGGATCAAAATATAATTTTTAAAATTCAAAAGGTTTAATTAGAAAAATATCAAACTATTTTATCACTCAAAAGTATTTGAAAAAATCTAGTAGGCATGAATTTAATTTGGATGTTAAAATCTATCTTAATCATTTAAAAAAATTAACTAAGGAAAGAGTTGTTGTTGGCATGATCAAATTAAAAAAATGGTATATTCTGTATGAAATTTTTATGAAAATTATTTTTCTTCAAAAATAAGAAATATTTTCTGTACGAAATTTCAAAATTTTTAGACATGTTACTCTTTTTTAATAATTGTTTAAAGAAATCCTGTAAATTGAAAAAAAATCAATTAAAATGATTTTTAGTGAAAATTAATTTTCTATGATAGAAAATATTATGGGCAACAACTGGTAAATATTTTAGATTTTTTTACACTTAAATAATTTTTTAAATTTATTTTGAAAATTCCTAAAATTTTGATGTGATCAAAGGGGGAGATATAAAATGTTAGCAGGAAAAATGCATAACTCTACGAGGAGTTTTTAATATTTATTGCTTTTCTATTTTAAAATATTTATTGCATTTTATTTATTTTGTCTCTAACTTAATCTGTGTTGATTCACATCAAATGAGGGAGATTATAACTATCCCAAGTGGTTAAGTCACAGTTCTAATGTGAGTTCACACAAATTAAGTTAGGCCTTGTTGATTTAATCTATATACGGAGGCTTAGGAGAACATCAAGGTATCCGATAGCTAAGGAGTATCGGAGATGATAAAAGACCTAGGCAAGCGAGAAGATGTCACAGGAAATGAGTCGACAAGCTCGGCATATCTGAGGTACAAGGAGCTACAAAAGAGTAGTTTGGTGGATGTGAAGGATGCATATGAGGGATGAGAAGTTGAGAGGAAGACTGCTTGAAAAGACCAAAATTGAGTTGGGGTGAGGTCAATTTCGTGATATAATTACCTAGACTTCTGGAGAAAAAAATAATCAACTCCACAAGTCAACCATTTCAGGCACCTAGAACGATTCCAAGCTCGGACTCCAGGTGCCCAGAGCCATTCTAGGTGCCTGGATTGGGTGGCTATGTCAGTAGGAGTTGTTGCCAAAAAAGATTAGGACAACGTCCATGCCAGCAGACTCTAGACGCTTGGATCGCTTGTAGGCACTTGGAATGCCTGATGTTAGTAGGAGTCGTTAGACGAATCGCTGCCAAGTGGATTGGCTTAGATGAATTCTGTAGAACGTATTGAGGAAAAATATATTTTCATATTTGAGAATGATGATACAAGCTATATTTATATACATTGTAAAAAGACAAAAGGAAATATATAAAAATATTTATGTGTAATAAATTTCTAATAAAAGGAAATATATAAAATATTTATGTATAATAAATTCTATGATATCATAATAATTCTAAGATTTCCTAATAGGCCCCCTCAAGATGGAGGGCTCGTAGAGACATCAATCTTGGAGCAGAGAAGATGAAGTCAAGCACTAGAAAGTGGTTTTGTCAGAGTATCAGCTAACTGGTTAGACGATGAGACATGAGAGACACAGACTTTATTACTCTGAGCCATCACTAACAAAATGATAATCCAAAGTGATGTGCTTTATGCGTGAGTGAAACACAGGATTTGCGCAGAGATAACTAGCTCCAACATTATCACAATAGATAGAAGTTGCATAGGTCATATTGTCCACACCCATGCCAATTCATCAAGAAGAGATTGAACCCATTGAAGTTCTATAGCAATAGAGCAATGGCATGATATTTAGCCTCAGTAGACGAGCAACATAACTCTGCTTTTTGGAGCTCTAGGAAATTGGGTTGGGACCAAATACAATATAAGCACCAATGGGCGTACGATCATCAATATCACTAGCCCAATCTGCATCACAGTAGGCATGCAAAGAGGGAGAAGAGTGTCGTCAGAGAATCAGAGTATAAGAGCGTGTACCATTAAGATAGCACAGTAGGCGCTTAACCGACCCCCACCGGAGGGATGAGGGAGCATGCATAAACTGAGATAGTTTGTTAACAGCAAAGGCAATATTCGGTCGAGTAAAAGAAAGATAATGTAGATTACCAACCATCTAGCGATACAAAGTAACATCCGTAGGAGGCGAGCCATCGGAGAGGTGCAGAGATACAGATGTGGCAATAGGCGTTTGAACATGTTTCGAGTATGCCATGTTAGTTCTAGTAAGAATATCAGGAAGATATTTTTTCTGAGAGAGACACAGACCCTCTGGAGAGGAAGCAACTTCAACACTAAGAAAATAGGATAAAATTTACAGATCTTTGATAGAAATTCGAGCACCCAACTGATTAATGAATACTTGAAGGGCACCGACATTATTCCCTGTAAGAATCAAATCATCGACATAGACAAGTAGACATATAGTAATACCTCCAAATCAGAAAATAAATAACAATGTATCAGCAAGAGAGGTTGTGAAGCCAACACTGATTAAAAAAAGATGAAGTGCATTCAACCATGCGCGTGGCACCTGCTTAAGACCATAATAACTTTGTTTAACTTGCAGACATAAGATGGAAAATCAGAGTTAACAAACTCGATCGACTGAGCCATATAAACACAGTAATCCAATTGACCATGAAGAAATGCATTATTCACATCCATCTAACGAAGAGACCACCCTTTGAAAACAACAAGAGATAAGAGAAGGCGAACAGTAGTGGGTTTTGCCATAGGACTGAAAGTGTCAGTGTAGTCAAGACTTGGACGCTGATGAAATCCCTTAGCAACCGAACATGACTTGTAGCGGTCAACAGAGCCATCGGGCTTTTGCTAAAGTTGAAACACCCACTTGCATCCAATAACATTGTGAGCGATATCAGACGGGACAAGATTCCAAGTGCCATTACGAAGGAGAGCATTAAACTCCTCAGACATGGTTCCACGCCAGTGAGAATCCATGATAGCCACAGTATATGTTGTAGGATTAGACGGAGTAGTCTCAGTAATAGTGGTGAGACCAAAGGGAGGATTAGGCCGGTAGACATTGTTTTTCGAATGGGTCACCATAGGATAGATGTTGGTGCCAGAAGTAGGTTGAATCGGAGAAGCAAGTGAGGGTGAATCAACTGTTGGGGCTGGCACTACAGGCAACGGCTCGACAGGAAGAGGTTCAGCATGTGGGGGCTTGGTAGGGGTTGGCTAATGAATAATCAGTGGTATGGAGAGCAGTTTAAAGGAGCAAATAGGTGAAGAATCAGCAGCACAGGAATCCTTCAGAGGCATACTAGGTAGTGTTCCAGGAGAGGGTCCAACACTAGAACCAAAACTGGAAAAAGGAAACTCAGACTCAATAAAAATAACATGACAAGAGATTAAGATTTTTCCAGAAGAGGTCTTATAGCACAAATAGGCACTCTACGTAAGAGAGTAACCAAGGAAGACACAAGATGAAGATCGGTGTGCAAGTTTATGAGAAGCATAGGGACAAAGCTAGGGATATCGGAGACAACAAAAAATGCGAAGTTTGAAGAGATTTGGTAGGGAGGCAAAGAGACACTCAAAGGATGATTTATAAGAGTGATTGTGTTTGGGTAGTCGATTAATAAGATAGGTGGCAGTGGCAAAGGCAAAGGGTCAGAATTGGGTAGGAACAGACGCATGATGAAGAAGTGCAAGACCGGTTTCAACAATATGGCGATGACGACATTCGGAGAAATCATTATGTCCAAGAGTATGAGGGGGAGTGGCCAGCTAAGAAATTCCATGCAAATTAAGAAATTCTTTTAGTGCACGAAATTCACCACCATTGTTAGTATATAAGGTGAGGATAGAACGATTAAACCATTTCTCGACAAGAGACTTAAAGGATTGGAATACAGAAAGGATATCCAATTTGCATTTTAAAGGATGTAGGCAAATATATTTATTGTGATGATCAACAAATATAACATAATATTTATAATCATCGTATGAGAGAACTAGAGAAGTCCAAACATTAGAGAATATTAGATCAAGCTAGGAAAAATTGTGAAGAGAGTGATGAGTCATGAAAAGGTAATTTTTGACTTTTATTGCATTGACAAGAATTACAATGAACATGACAAACTGAAGAAGTAGAGCAAGACCACAACTTTAACACGAC
Source organism: Boesenbergia rotunda (assembly GCA_024364735.1). Classification (NCBI taxonomy): domain Eukaryota; kingdom Viridiplantae; phylum Streptophyta; class Magnoliopsida; order Zingiberales; family Zingiberaceae; genus Boesenbergia; species Boesenbergia rotunda. The sequence continues at coordinate 66,580 of JAGFNQ010004957.1, forward strand.
TAGCTTACGTAAGACTATGGCAGACGGATGACATAGACGATTATGCCAGACAGGGAGAGAAGCAATAAAAGATGAGATCACCAATGGTGGAGAAGGAGTGGACGCAGACCAAGACTAAATACCACCTTAAGCAGACCTTGATGGAGAATAGCTCCTATTTGAGGATCTTCACCTCAAAGCAAAGTAAGAGAAAATAATGATGACATCATTAGTTTTGCAGAGTTAGGACACGGACAAAAGGTTCTTATTAATTGATGGAACACAAAGAGCATTGGGAAACTTCAAAGAAGGAGGATCTAGGCGCTCGAATCGCTGGCAGGCACTTGGAATGCACAAAGTCAACAGCAGCCGTTAAGTGAACCATTGCCAAGTGGATTGACTTCGACGAGTCTAAGCATCCCAAACTGGTTTCCGGCACTCAGAAGGTGTCACGTCAACAAACAGTCAGATCGAAGATGAAGACTATTAAAAGGAGGACTGAAGCTCGAAGCTCAACACAACACTCATTCAATTCATTACATTTTAGTTTTTCTTAGTTTTGTGCTCAACTGCTATAAGAGACTTCTTTGCTTTCGACTAATGTTCAAAAAGGAGATTTTCATAGTATTCTTCATAGTCTTAGACTAGCAACATCCTAATTGCAAACCAAATAAATTCGAGTATTTTACTTTTATATTTTTGATTAATTAATATGTACATCTTTGCTAAGTTGTTAGTAAGAGAAATATAAGTTTTAATTTGTAGATCGCTATTCGCTCTCCTTCTATCTAGATATCCAATCGCTTCGGCTGAACCAATGAAATTATTCCCCCTTTCATACATTATTAAAAAAATCTTTCATGCACCTTATCGTTAACATATTTATAATTTATGCATATATTTTCTTGCTATATATATATATATAATTGATATGCTACGGATTTTTTATCATGGACTTGTCCGTGTCACTGGTCTAGGTGTCTGGATTCATTCCAAACGTACGTTTTTGTTTTGTTTTATTTAAATTTTTTTGGGGGTATATTATATGTATTTAGGATTTAAGATTTTAGAATTTAAAGTTAAGTAATAGTGAGTCTAAGCTAATAAAATTTTTCCTCTAGGGTTTACACTTCCCACTTGCGTTATACTATTCAAGATACAAAACTTTAAATGCTCACGGTATATATTATATGTATTTAGGATTTAGGAGTTGGATTATAAATTTATGTCAAGATTTTTTCTCTAGGATTCAGATTTTTTTTCTTGGATTATAATATTTAAGATAAAAAATTTATATAATTCACGGGATATATTATGAGATTTAAGATTTAAAAAAATTAATTTAAAAAATATTTGAATTATATTAATCCAGGCAGTTGAAATGTAAAAAACAAAAATCCAAGCACTTTGATGAATATGACCTGGATGGACACACAAGGCACTTTCCGCAGGGGCGGGATCCTCTGGTCCCAAAATTCCTGGTCCATCCCTGGTCCACACTAAAATTGCAGCCGGATCGTGATTGCGATCCGGCCGCAATTTGTCTCGATCCCCTCTAGGGTTCACCGTGCCCCTCAGGTTATAGTTTGGGTTCGAACGGGTGGTCGGAGGCCACCCGACGGCCTAAACCCTAAATCGGGATTTAGGATTTAGGGTTTAGGGTTTTAGATTTAGGGTTTAGGCCGTCGGGTGGCCTCCGGCCACCCGTTCGAACCCAAACTATAACCTGAGGGGCACGGTGAACCCTAGAGGGGATCGAAACAAATTGCAGCCGGATCGCAATCACGATCCGGCTGCAATTTTAGTGTGGACCAGGGATGGACCAGGGATTTTGGGACCAGAGGATCCCGCCCCCTTTCCGCAGCATAATGGTGTTCTCTCTCATCATATTAAATATATTACAATTTTCCTTTTTAAAAATTGGCAAAGTTTAATTAAATTCTTACTGATTATATATAGAGTTATATAAATTTAAACTCTTTTGTTTTGTCGTTGTCGTTGTTTCCTTTTCCATATATGATTGTCTTCTCCTCTCCTCGTTTGTTTTTTATTTTGTACCTCACTCTTTTTGGTTTTGAATGAATTACAACTATTAAAGTTGTGAACATGTATGTATGAAAAGAAACTCTTACTCCCATGTGGGTCCAGGAAATGCAAATCTAACATTCAGATGGTACTGAATTAAGATGACTCGTATATGAGTATGATCTATGCATGATGAATGTCAAACTTGGTCGATCGAGATAAAATTTATCCAAGTCAATTAATTGTATTTTACCACTTTAATCCTTTTTATTACTACCTAGTTAAATACATATAGATGCATTAATGATCGAATATGAAACGGTTTTAATGGCAATTTCGTAACCGCCTGAGTGAAACAACTGTCCATTGATGGCCACAGCTGATGTTTCAAGCCGGACAGATAAAGGTAGTAAACGACAATTTAATGCTCTATATAAGGAGGTCATGACCTTGAATAGTAGAAAGGTCGTCACAGAATCCATCCACTTTCATTCCCCTATCATTTCTTGTTTTTGTCGTGCACCTTGCTCGACAACTCTTATTGTGATAATACTCGGGTATATGCTCAATTTGCCACGAATAAATAGTGTTTAGTTGTCTACGTGGTCGCCCCATTGTATCCTTAGAAATAGACATTCAACATAACCTCGAAGCACAGGTAGAAGAGATAAATCTATTTTAAAGAAACTGTGTTTATCATATGCCTAGAAGTCTCTTTTTCTCACTTGTCGACTCGACGAAGTCGGCCCAGCTCAGCATTCAACAAAGTCGACCTAGCTCAGCACTTGACGACTCATCCAAGTCAACACTCGATGACTTAGCAGCTTGAGAACTCGGTCAAGTCAACACTCGACTCAGCAACTCGAGCACTCGGTCAAGTCAACACTTGATACCTCGAGCACTCGGCAGCCCAGGTACTCGGTAGCTAGGCAGCTTGGCACTCGATCAACTCGACAACTTAGCCAACTTGACAACTCAGCTTAGCTTGACACTTGACTGCTCTGTACTCAGTAGCTCGAATTGGCAACTTAGCTTAGCTCAGCACTTGGTAGCTCAGTAGTCAGAAGCTCGGCTCGACACTTGGCAGCTCGGGCACTCGACAACTCGATAATTGATAGCTTACTCAGCTCGGCTTAGCTCGACTTTCCAAGCAACTCGATCATCCCAAACAATTTATATACGACAATTTACCAAAGGGCGTACGTAACAATTAGAAATTACCAAAGGGCATCCCATGGTTTCTATTTTACCAAAGGGCGCAGCCATTTAAGTGAACTTCCTATTATACCCTTGGCGCCACAAAATGTCTTTTCCATTCCCATTTTTGAGACATCCGAACCATTTTTGTAGTAAAATGATAATATGTGGTTTGGATGGCAAGGTAGTAGAATTTTTGGTCATTCTCTCTCTCACCGCAACAACGTAGTGTGCCGTAGTTGTTGAAGGAGGACATTGTGCGTGCCCTAGTTGTGTTTTAGTCGCTTGCTCATCCCTCGAATCCCTCCGCCCAACCAAAACCTAGGCTCCTATACAGGAAAGTGGTAGTGTATGATCCTGAGGCGGCTTTAAGTGTTAACGTTGAAGTTGATACTGCTCGGCACTATCAAAGTAGGATTTAGGGTTTCTGCAGGGTTGATTTTCATCATAATGGCAGGAAAAAGGTCTGTGGGTGGTTCATCGTTTTCTTCATTGTCATTAATCACCAAGGTATGTTAGCGATAGACTTAGGTAAGAACAACATAGTTTGTGAAATTGTTTATACTTATTTTTGCTGAATAAATTTGTAATGTATAAAAACTGTAGTGTTCAGATGAGTTTGGGAAAAAATTACATTGGTGCAGTGTTTTAGGCCACTTTAAACATTTTGTTGAAGCATTTGAAATTTTAAATGATCAACACATTGCGAAGATCAAAGAGTCGTCTTTCAGTATTTTCTTGGACATTCAAGAATTGCAGCATATCCGGGGAATTTTGGTTAATATATTTGAAAGTTGGGATTCAACCTCGCAAGTTTTTAAATTCTCAGGTAATAGTTTTAATTATGAATTATAAACAATATCTATAGTAAGATAAAACTTGGATATAGTTGGCCTTAAATGATTGATATTTGATCAATTTAAATAAGTGAATTTAAGGTGAAATTCACTTCAGGCCCTCGGTAGGCCTGAAATGATTTTATTTCAGGCCTACTGAGGGCCTGAAGTGAATTTACTTCAGGCCCTCGGTAGACTTGAAATGAATTCATTTCAGGCCCACGTTGGGCCTGAATTCAATTCATTTCAGGCCCAACATGGGCCTGAATGAAATCCTTTCAGGCCCAACGTGGGCCTAAAAAGAATTAATTTCAGGCCCAAAGTGAAATAAGTTGAAGCCTATATTGTTGATGATAACTAAATATTTTAATTGTTTCAGGTGTACCGGTTGCGTTCACCAGACGAGATGTTGCTTTGGTACTAGGTATAGTGGACCATGAATTTTCAGTCCCTATTAATTCAACTGAAGCATCAGGTGACCTCTATCGTACTTACTTCTCAAAAGAAAAACAACCTACCATAACAAGAATTGAGGACTTACTTAAACATTATTCTAAAAGTGTTGAATCAGAGGATGATGTGTTATTAGTTTGTAAATTATATATTTTGTATATATTTGTTTGTGTTTTATTTTCGTCTAGTACATATAAGGTCCCTTTAGGGCTTGTAGATATAGTAGATGATTATGACAATCTTGGTAGATTCAACTGGGTGGAAGCTATTCATAAATTTTTGTCTCCCCAATTACCTAAGATTTGGGAATTATTTTCATCAAATCAGGGAAACCAGAGGACCACCAACCTCCCTTACGTAAAGGGATTTGCTGGGCTTTTGGCAGTGAGTAGAATTAACCTAAATTATATTTTATAATATTTTGCTGTCATTAATGTAATTGTCTGGAAAACTTTGTGTAGACATGGTTTTTGGAGCATGTACCCATTCAAAAACCATACAATGTTGAAGGACCCCGAATAAATAAGTGGAGGAATATTCCTTCGCATATTAGTAGGGTGAGGGACCTTGTCAACAAAATTAGGTCCAAAGAGGTAATTATTCTAAACTGTGATCTATGTTAGTTTGATATAAATGCAGTAAAATTTGTGTACTTGGTAATTGACAGGTGATCGTTGAAATAATTCCTAACCTACATGAAAACACATTGTTTGAGAACCTTGAGATTGGTGATGACATTCCACGGGAAATGGAGACATCACAAGGGCATCACACAGAAGATGTAAGGCCATGTGGGGAATGCATTCTTAAAGACACCCTAATCAAGGAGCTAACAGAGGAGAATATTTGTATATGAGTTATTTTCATATAAATTACGTCAAATTTATTGAATTTGGTCATTAATTAGTTTGGTCTAAATTGTATTGATGTAGTTTGTGAAGAAGCATTTTTTGAAGTCGAAGAAGAAAAATCAAGATAAAGAAGTGGCCTACGTGATAAATAAATTGGAGAACCTAAAGTAAGTTATGAAACATAGTTTAGTTAATATATTTGGGGCTTTAATATATAATCTTATCAATTTCTTGGCAGGTTGGCTAATGAATTTATCTGGGAGCATGCACCCTTTGCTTTGAAATTGCATTCATTCTTACAAATCCTCAATGGAGAGGTTTTTACAAAAGGCGAGGTCATTGATGTCTTCTGTAAAATGTTATTTAGGGGAGCATCCACATCTGGTAGGCCATACAACAAGTCAATATATTGTTCAACCTTCTTCACAGTAAGTGATGTAAATTAGTATGAATTAATAGATTGTAGAAGACCTACTATTATGATGTGGTTATTAATAATTTTGATTTTGCAACTTTTTAGGCTTCAATAAGATCGTCAAGAAAGTTTTCCCTGCAACAAGTGATGAAGACGGATATGATAGAACAAGGGTTTACATATATTTTAATACCTTTATGCAGTGATAATACACACTTTCACTTGTTGGCGGTGGATACAGAAGCAATGACTTTCATTCATTTAAATTCTCTTGCTAGTGGCCGTAAATATAAGCATGATTTTGACTCAGCGGTGAGCTACCTACCTTTATTAATATATATGTTCATCATTTGGTAAAAAATGTCATTGAAATTCATGATATATTTGACAGGTAAAAGAACTTAAACAATATACTCGCGAGGAACTTACGGCTATTCATCCATATCTACAAAGTCATCATCCCTTGGACAAATGGCCCTCCGTCAGACAAAAATGTCCCCAACAAGAACATAGGTCAGTAAGTGAGGAAGAGTTTGAAAATTTTAAAATCATCAAAGTATTTTATTACCCCACTTATTGAAATCAGAAATACTATTTGTTATTTTCAGCGTGGACTGTGCCTTCTTTGTTATGCAATATGTTCGATGTCTCCTATACAATGAGAAGATGGATTTCAAACAAAGAGATATGGCGAAAATGAGATTTGATCTGACAGTAAATATTATGGGAGACATGTATTGTAAAACATGAGACTGTCAATCTCTTGAAGTAATGTTGTAAAAAAAACATTCTTTGCTGGTGATTCAGCTCCATTTGTATAGAAATTGTGTAATTTGTATGAATATAATTTATTGTCCAGAAAAATAAAACAATTGTGTGATATTGATTCACATCGAGTTGATGCAATGTAGTGTACCAACTGATACGGTAAGAAAGCATAACCCATAATGATTTGGACTAAGTTTGCACACCAGAAATAACATCTCTTTGGTTAACTCTAACTACTGATATATATCCAAGTATCGAAGGTCCATCAGTGGATTTCTAATACATAATTTGAAAATATAACTTAATGGTCTCGAAGGAATTGAAAATTGGTATGCATTCTGTATTAACTTAGTAAGCTGGATTATCTCTACCATAAATTTAAAAAACTTGTTTCAAATTCTAAAAATTAATAATTAAATAAAATTACAGGATTTGATCACAACTTGTAGATAAATATAGAATATTAATCTATAAATCATTATTTTATTTAATAGCCAAGGTGAGCATGAACTTAACTTTTCAGGCCCACGGTGGGCCTGAAATAAAATGATTTCAGGCCCACGGTGGGCCTGAAATAAATCATTTCAGGCTCACGGCGGGCCTGAAATAAATCATTTCAGGCCCACGGCGGGCCTGAAATAAAAACTTTTCAGGCCTAAAGAGGGCCTGAAATAAAAACTTCAGGCCCAAGGTGGGCCTGAAATCACATCAATTCAGGCCCAGTGTGGGCCTGAATAGCTCCAATTCAGGCCCAGGGTGGGCCTGAAATCAAGTGATTTCACGCCCACCGTGTGCCTCAACTGGGAAAATTTCAGGGTCTCTGTTAATCATAAAATACTTCTGATTTAAGTTCGTGGATAATAAATTTATAGTTGTATAGGTGTAATACGTTTATAGAACATAACTCATAAATATTGGTACTTAGTGTGCACATAAAAACCCACTGATATACCTAAAAACCTCCTATTGCAAACTACTGCTATAGCATTGGTGATACAGGAAGATTAGAGGTTTGGGCACCCAAAATCTCATCTCCTAGCTCAACCCTATCTACTGATATAGGGTTTTCAGAATTCCAGATATGGGAGGTCCATCAGTGAGTTTTGCTCAAAACTCACTAATATACCTAAACCACTCCTATAGCAATGGTGATACAGCAAGATTAGAGGTTTGACCACCCAAAATCTCATCTCCTAGCTCAACCCTATCTACTGATATAGGTTTCTTAGAATTCCAGATATGGGAGGTCCATTAGTGAGTTTTGCTCAAAACTCACTGATATACATAAACCACTCCTATAGCATTGGTGATACAGCTAGATTAGAGGTTTGGCCACCCAAAATCTCATCTTCTAGCTCAACCCTGTCTACTGATATAGGTTTTTCAGAATTCCAGATATGGGAGGTCCATCAGTGAGTTTTGCTCAAAACTCACTGATATACCTAAACCACTCCTATAACAATGGTGATACAACAATATTAGAGGTTTGACCACCTAAAATCTCATCTCCTAGCTCAACCCTATCTACTGATATAGGTTTTTCAGAATTCCAGATATGAAAGGTCCATCAATGAGTTTTCCTCAAAACTCACTGATATACCTAAACCACTCCTATAACATTGGTGATACAGCTAGATTAGAGGTTTGGCCACCCAAAATCTCATCTCCTAGCTCAACCCTATCTACTGATATAGGTTTTTCAGAATTCCAGATATGGGAGGTCCATCAGTGAGTTTTGCTCAAAACTCACTGATATACCTAAACCACTCCTATAGTAATGGTGATACAGCTAGATTAGAGGTTTGGCCACCCAAAATCTCATCTCCTAGCTCAACCTTATCTACTGATATAGGTTTTCCAGAATTCCAGATATGGGAGGTCCATCACTGAGTTTTGCTCAAAACTCACTGATATACCTAAACCACTCCTATAGCAATGATGATACAACAATATTAGAGGTTTGGCCACCCAAAATCTCATCTCCTAGCTCAACCCTATCTACTGATATAGGTTTCTCAGAATTCCAGATATGGGAGGTCCATCAGTGAGTTTTGCTCAAAACTTAATAATATACCTAAACCACTCCTATAGCATTGGACCAATGGACTGGGGTGAGACAGACTAGGAAGTGAAACTCAATTTAAGCTATCCCTAACTTAAATTGGATCCAAATCATCAAAAATTCTTTATGTGTAGGAACATAAAGATTTGGACCAATGGATGTTAGATAGCGGGTGCTCCAGACACATGACTGGGGACAAATTGAAGTTCACCAAACTCAAGTTCAAAAACCTGGGCTCAGTGGCATTTGGAAATAATGCTACACTCAAGGTAATTGGGTCAGGTAATATTGAACTTAAATCCAACTTCATTATTAACAAAGTTCTATTGGTTGAAAACTTTAGTTTTAACTTACTTAGCATAAGTCAGTTATGTGACTCTGGTTATTTAGTTACCTTCAACAATTCTAACTGCCTGATTAGAAATGCACAAGACTCAGAGATCATGCTTAAGGGCACCAGGAAAAATAATGTATACACTATAAATCTTCCCCTTGTATCCAAATGCATGTTAACACAGTTAGAACAATCAACACTTTGGCATAGGAGATTAGGTCATACCAATCTAAGAACTATTTCAAAAATTACCCAACTTGGCTTAATCAAAGGTATCCCCAAAATCAAAAATGAAAACCTAATATGTGAATCCTGTAATCAAGGCAAACAAACCAAGTCTAGTCACAAATTGATCCTGTCTGATCAAACCCAAACCACACTTGAGCTCCTACACCTTGACCTATTTAATTCACATGGAGCCAAGTCACTAAGTGGAAACCGATACTGCTTAGTGATAATTGATGACTACTCTAGGTTCACCTGGGTCAGGTTTCTAAAGACCAAAGATGAAACCCTGAACCTATTTAACAACTTTTATAAATTGATTGAAAATCAAAATGATACCAAAATCAAAAGACTTAGGTCTGACCACGGGGGAGAATTCGAGAATCAAAGATTCGAAGAATTCTGCAAAGTAAATGGATATAAACATGAATTTTCGTGTCCTAGAACCCCCCAACAAAACGGCATAGTAGAAAGGAAAAATAGAACCCTACAGGAAGCTGCTAGGGCTATGCTCAATGAATTTGACCTACCTAACCACTATTGGGCAGAAGCAATTAGCACAGCTTGCTATATCCAAAATAGGATTCTACTTAATAAAAGGTTAAATAAAACACCTTATGAACTTTACTACCATAGACTTCCAAACCTACACTATCTTAGAGTCTTTGGATGCAAAGTCCATATTCTTAATACCAAAGACTATCTTGGAAAATTCCAATCCAAGTCAAACCCAGGTATCTTTTTAGGGTACTCTACAACAAGTAGAGCTTATAGAGTCTACAACAAAATAACTAAGAAAATTGAAGAAACAACCAACTTAATATTTGATGAAAAAACCAACCCAAAATCTGATAATTCTGACTTAGCTTCACCAAATACTGATCAAGAAGATAACTCTGAAACCCTAACTGAACCCTTCAATGACTTAACAATTGAACCAACGTCTGAATCAGTTGAACTAACCAATGAACCCAGAATTGAACCTATCGGACCAGCTGGACCTGAAGCTGAGCCAAGTACTAGAAAAACCAAGAAACCCAGACTCAGTCACCCAACTGACCAAATTGTAGGTGATCCAACCATAGGAGTCAGAACTAGAGCCTCCTATAGAAATCTTAGTCAAATAGCCATGATTTCAAAGATTGAACCTAAGACTATTGAGGAAGCCCTACCTGATCCTGACTGGATCTTAGCCATGCAAGAAGAGTTAGCCCAATTTGAGAGAAACCAAGTCTGGGAGTTAGTACCTAAACCTAAGGGCAAATCCGTAATTGACACTAAGTGGGTATTTAGGAATAAGTTAAACGATCAAGGTGAAATAGTCCGAAATAAAGCTCGCTTAGTAGCTAAGGGATTCAGTCAAGTAGAAGGGTTGGATTATGATGAAACCTATGCCCCTGTAGCTAGACTTGAGTCTATTAGGATGTTACTAGCCTTTGCATCCCATAAAGGATTTAAATTATACCAAATGGATGTAAAGTCAGCCTTCTTAAATGGACTCATTAAAGAAGAAGTCTATGTAGGACAACCCCCAGGATTTGAGGATATAGAAAAACCAGATTATGTCTATAAACTTAGCAAAGCCCTTTATGGACTAAAACAAGCACCTAGGGCCTGGTATGAAAGATTATCCAATTACCTAATCTCTAAAGAATTCAAACAAGGTCAAATTGACCCAACCTTGTTTGTTAAAAGTTTAGAAAAGGATATATTTATTGCCCAAATTTACGTAGACGATATCATATTTGGATCAACTAATTCTAAATTTTTAAAAGAATTTGTAACAATAATGGAAAATGAATTTGAAATGAGTTTAGTTGGGGAACTTAATTTCTTCTTAGGGTTACAAATCAAACAAACTAAGGATGGAAATTATGTACATCAATCTAAATATGCTAAAGAACTAATTAAGAAATTTAAAATGGATAACTCTAAAAGCATAAGTACTCCAATGGCCACAAATGTAAAAATAGATAGTGACCCTGATGGTAAACCAGTAGACTTAAAATTATACAGAAGTATGATAGGAAGTCTACTGTACCTTACAGCCAGCAGACCTGATATACTTTTCTCAGTAGGAATGTGTGCTAGGTACCAAACATGTGCTAAGGAAACTCACTTAGCAGCCCTAAAAAGAGTTTTAAGATATATTAAGGGCACCCTAAATGTAGGGATTTGGTACCCTAGAACTTCATCCTTTAAGTTATCAGGATATTCTGATTCTGACTATGTTGGTTGTAAATTAGATAGAAAAAGTACAAGTGGAAGCTGTCAACTCTTAGGAAACAGCTTAGTAAGTTGGTGCAGTAGAAAGCAACACTGTGTTGCGTTATCCACAACTGAAGCTGAATATGTAGCCCTTGGAGAATGTGTAGCTCAACTCTTGTGGATGATGCACACTCTTAAAGACTTTCAGCTAGACTACAATCAGACCCAAGTCAATATTGATAATATTAGCTCAATCAACTTAACCAAAAACCCAATTCAACATTCTAGAACCAAACACATAGAAGTAAAACATCACTTTGTAAGGGATCACGTAGCTAGGGGTGAAATAGTCCTTAAGCATGTAGACTCCAAATCCAACCTAGCTGACATATTCACTAAACCCCTACCTGAATCTGAGTTTTCCTCACTAAGAAGGCAGTTAGGATTATGATTAGTAGAATAGAATCATTTAGTTTTTGCTTTAAATTGATTTTAAAATAGTGTTTATTTTAAAAGTTTTTCTAACTTAATCTTAAAAAGTTTTACTTTGGTTTTAAAATTTTTTTTTAGTTTTATTTCAAAAACTACCCCCTTCAAAACTAGGGTTTTCTTCGAAATGGACTTAGCCTAGGCTCTAACACTAGAATTGCATGCACCTATAGATCTAGAAGCCAGCATCTCACAAGCACCTTAGGGTACTTTGAGTGATAACCTAGAAAGGGTTGAGATGCTTAGGTCTTTGCCTCAATTCAAGATGCTTTAAGTCAGTGCATCGGCAGCAATTGGGGCACTAAATGAATAACAATCAAGTTAAGTATCAAGTTTAGACAAATCTAACTTGAACAGCTCACTTAACTTGACTAACCCTAGCAAAAGCTACTGTTTATAACAGTTAGTAAGTAGCTAATTGGGTTAGACAGGTCCCTAAAGATGAAACCAGACTTAGGTCCTAGTTTGTTTCAGTACAGCAAATGCGTTATTTAATTATTGCAAATATTTCTTCTGCATTTGTTTGATATATGTCAAAGGGGGAGAGTTGGAAAGGAAAGAGGGAACCCAAAAAGTTTTTTTCAAATGTTTTCCTTTATTCAAAAAGTTTAACCTCAAAGTTAGAAATTCAAAGCTAAAATTCATCCTGTAAAAATTTCTAACTCTGAATTATTTCTAAGCTTAAATTTTTTTTTAAAAAAAATTTTAACTCTGAAGTGTTAATAAGTTTTGCTCAAATTATTCTTTGAAATTTTGTTTCTAAGTCTGAAAATTTTCTAAGTCTGAAGTTTTTCAAAAACTGAAAATTTTCTAAGTCTAAAAGTTTTTTAAAAATTTCTAACTCTGAATTATTTCTAAGTTTATTTTTTTAAAAAAAAATTTTCTAACTCTGAAGTGTTATTAAGTTTTGCTCAAATTATTCTTTGAAATTTTGTTTCTAAGTCTGAAAATTTTCTAAGTCTGAAGTTTTTCCAAAACTGAAAATTTTCTAAGTCTAAAAGTTTTTTCAAAACTGAAAATTTGTCTAAAGTTTTCTAAGTCTTCCAAACTTAGAACATCATTTCGAAAAACTTAGCAGATTTCCCAACTTATTATCAAAACATGAAATCTTCTAAGTACTTAACTCACACCACCTATTTTTGAAAAACCTAGGGGGAGATTTCTTCCAGGGGAAGGGAATCTAACTTAGGATTTCAATTTCAGCATGTTTTACCTTAACTTTTTGAACTAGGTTGCCATATATCAAAAAGGGGGAGATTGTTGATGCAGAATGCACCCAAGTCAAACCTGTGTTTTAATATTGGCAAAATGGTTCAAAAGTTAAGGGTCAGTTGTTGTCTAACAAGTTTCTTGAGTGTACAGGAAAAGCCCTAGCAAAGGAATGCTAGGCACTGGCGAAGGACTGCCAGACAGGAAAAGCCCTAGCAAAGGACTACTAGGCTCTGGCGAAGGACTGCCAGAATGGACAAACCCTAGCGAAGGAATGCTAGGCACTGGCGAAGGGCTGCCAGAAGAAAAGACCTAGCGAAGGGCTGCTAGGCACCAAGCGAAGGGCAGCTTGGCAACTCAAGACCTGGCGAAGGACTGCCGGGCAAAAGTCCAACTGGAGGAGCCGGTTGGCACCAGGTAAATTCTCCCGAGAGGAGTAAGTGAGGACGCGTTCCCCTTGAGGGAACATTAGGCGTCGGTTCGACCTAGGGCTCCATTTTGGAGACCCAAAGTCAGAACCAAGACAGCTAAGGCTGTATAAACTAACATAATATTTGCTGTTTTGGACTAACCCTGGATGCAGGACCGCAGGACTGTGTATCTGCAGCTCAGAGAACCTCAGAGGAGTGAGGCAGTAGCTGAGCAGGGCGCCCCGGAGGTTTCGGGCGCCCCCAGAGTCAACCGAAGTCAGCAGACAAAGAAAAAGCCCCGACAGCAGCATTTCGGGGCGCCCCTGATGTTTCGGGCGCCCCGCGCGCTCCGGGCGCCCCGCGTGTCGCGGGCACCCCCAGTGAAGCCCCCACTGCCAGCTGCCGAAGCGCGCCCTCGCGAAACCAAATGGATGAAGCTTTGACCGGTCAACCGGGCGCCCCGAGTGCTCCGGGCGCCCCAGTCAACTGTTATCCCGAAGTCGAAGCGATCAGTCACGACCGAGAGCACGCCGGATCAGAGGCCACGTGGGAGGGCGCCCCGAGCATTCCGGGCGCCCCCAGCCCTATATAAAGGGCCCTCGACCCCAGGTTTAAATCATCAATTCCATTGAACGCAATCACGCTCTTCTGCTCCCGCGCTCTGCTCCAGAACCCTCCAGACTCGAGATACAAGCGCCGGCGACGTCCAACTGCTCTGGAACTTCGATTTACACCGGACGTCGGTAACAAAGAAAAGCTGTCTTTTTTTCTTACTGCAATTTACTGTAATCAATCTTTGTAAAATTGTTTTGCGCGATTATAGTATTGCCCATAGTAAACGGTCAACGACCGTGGGCCTTGGAGTAGGAGTCGACCCAGGCTCCGAACCAAGTAAAAATCTTGGTGTTCGCATTGTCTGATTTTGATTATTCCGCTACGCAATTGCTCTTTACGAAATCCGAACGATTTGCGACATTCACCCCCCTCTATCGCATCTCTCGATCCAACACGGACCCCAAAAATTTCATCTCCTAGATCAACCCTGTCTACTGATATAGGGATTTCAGAATTTCAGATAGGGTATGTCCATCAGTGAGTTTTGCTCAAAACTCACTGATACACCTAAACTACTGCTATAGCAATGGTGATACAACAAGATTAGAGGTTCGGACCCCAAAAATTTCATCTCCTAGCTCAAACCTCTCTACTGATATAGGGATTTCAGAATTTCAGATAGGGTAGGTCCATTAGTGAGTTTTGCTCAAAACTCACTGATACACCTAAATTACTGCTATAGCAATGGTGATTCAACAAGATTAGAGGTTCGGACCCCAAAAATTTCATCTCCTAGCTCAAACCTCTCTACTGATATAGGGATTTCAGAATTTCAGATAGGGTAGGTCCATCAGTGAGTTTTGCTCAAAACTCACTGATACACCTAAACTACTGCTATATCAATGGTGATACATCAAGATTAGAGGTTCGGACCCCAAAAATTTCATCTCCTGGCTCAACCCTCTCTACTGATATAGGGATTTCAGATTTTCAGATATGGTAGGCCCATCAGTGAGTTTTGCTCAAAACTCACTGATATACCTAAACTACTCCTATAGCAATGGTGATACAACAAGATTAGAGGTTTTGACCCCAAAAATATCATCTCCTAGCTCAACCCTATCTACTGATATAGGTTTTCAGAATTCCATATATGGTTGAGCTGGGATCAACCATTTATTTCAGGCCCACCGTGGCCTGAATCATTTTATTTCAGGCCGATGGTGGGCCTGAAACATTTGATTCAGGCCCACGGTGGGCCTGAAATCATTTTATTTCAGGCCCTCGGTGGGACTGAATCATTTTATTTCAGGCCCACCGTGGGCCTGAATAACATTATTTCAGGCCCAACGTCGTTCATCTATATGTGAATTTTAGAGCCTTGAAAATTAAATATAAATACATAATCAATAAATTACACATAATAAATCAGAAATATATTTGAAATATAACAAAGATAGTTTGATTTTTATAAATAAAAATAGATATAACCTAAGTTATATTTGAGGAGGGTTATCGATTGTTTTCAGTAATAGACTGAATTTGAGGAGGCCCGTTTTATGAACGAATTCTAAGTGTCATTATTTGTTTGTGTCAAATAATTGTTTGTTTGATGGTTGCTAAGTTCGGTATGGGTCAAAAAAGATCATCTTCAAAGAAAGTTGCTCCCACCAAATCTAAGAAACAGCAAGTCCCTGGGGGAAGTCATGGGAAAAAATAGCTGCCACAACGAAAAATTAAATTGCCTACCGAGTATACAAGTTTTGCCAACATAGGTCGAAGTAAACGAATGAACCGGAAAAGTAGCCTTTGCCATTTCAAAAATTTTATTGAATCTGTTCCACCCACACCAGCACAAGAACATTTGCTTCGAGAAACACCCTTTTCTTGGGTCCTCGACCTTCCTACTAGTTATTGTGTAAGACCCCATGTTCAGAACATGTTTGATAATTGGGATGAAGAAGAACAGAACTTTGTATTCCATGGGAAAAAACTCAATTTCATAAAGGCTGATATATCACTTATTCTAGGGCTACCTGACCATGGAGAGATAGTCCAACTTGATTTGAATGAGGCCTCCAGCCCACTGTACAAGGAGTATTTTGAAGATTCCAGTTGTTCTGTACGGCATTTGGAGAAATTGCTAATAAAGTCTACATCCAATGACAAGCTGTACTGTCAGTTGTATATACTCTATTTTTTTTGTACAGTGTTATTTTGTGGTAGTAGCAGCATACTTGTCATTCCTGCCCTGTCACTTATTGATTGCGTAGATGATTTTGACAATCTACCAAACTACAATTGGTGCAATGCCGTGTACAATTTCATGGCCCCTCAGTTGGGAGCCATTGGAAAGGAGGTGACATTAAGGCATAGACCACATGTAGGTGATTCAACCTAACTGGCCAAGGCTCCCTTGCTCAAGGGATTTCTAAATATTTTGGCTGTAAGTTAGAGTACATATACCTGCTAATATAATTTGATGATGGATATTATTTACTGATTATCATGATGTTGCAGGTATGGGTTAATGAACATATTAGTATTGCTGCTCCTGAACATCCTCAGAGATTGCCAAGAATACTTCGCTGGACTTGGCCTAAAGCCCATGTTGAGACTATCAAGAGGATCATAGATCGTGTGGCCATAAATTTAATTATTGTTGATTAATTCCGTTTGATATAGAGCATGATTTGGTACCTGAGTACTCTCCTCCAACTCAACCACTTGAGGTAGAATGTGAGGTATTACAGCAGACACCAGAAGGAAGCCAGGCAGCACATGGAAGGCTACAGCCCTTACAAATGGAAGCCTGCAATATATGTATACAAAAACAAGAACAAATTGAAACCTTACAGCAACAATTAAATATAGCAAATAAAAGTTTCGAGGAAGCCAAAAGTGAGACGGCATCAGCCATCAGTGCCAAGGATTAAATTATTGCTCAGAAAGAAACAATAATTGCAGAGAAGGAGTCCTAGCTGAAACAAAAAGATGACATCATTGTTGAAAAGGATAAAATAATTGGTGACAAAGTTTCGCAGCTTAAACAACAAGAGGAGCAAAATGATAAAAGGATAGCTGTAAGAGAGGCTATCATACTTCAGTCTAACCAAAAAATCAAACAGCTGCATGAACAATTGCAAAGCAAAGGGTCAGATGAAGGTGAGCCACTTGCCAAAAAAAGGAAAATAACTCCCCTATCAGGCCAAAGGCAAGGGCAAACAAGTTGTTCAGGAGGAGGATGAGGATAAAGATGAAGATGAAGAGCAAGATGACGAGCCTCCTACCCCATCAATGTCAGATACTACAACGCAAACAACAAAATCTGTGACCTCCACCCAAACTAACATATCTGAACATCACGTAGCTAAAGCTAAAGAATTTCAAAAGGTGAAAAGCAAAATGCTGAAGAATTCCAAGGTATTTTTTAAGAAGACTAAAGATGCAGAGATTGCTGAAACATTATTAAAGCTTAGTAAATTAAAGTGAGTTAGTTGCTATTGCGTTTGGAAAAATATTGTAAAACATTGATGATTATTGACATTCATTAATAAAATTTAATCATTCACATTGTTATTAAGTTGCTTATCTTATTTGCATGTAGGTATGAGTTGAAACCAATATGGTCCAATGGGACCTTTACATTGTTAGTATTGTGAGAGAAGTGTCCTAAGACAATCGCCTTATGAATGTAATCATTTATTTTAATAAATGAATATTCACTATTTGAGTATACATGTTTGTGTATTTGATTGAGATCTTAAACT